>BRZM01001074.1:0-14586 GCA_033238685.1 Lates japonicus | reverse complement strand
GGGGGGAGTGGTTAATGTGTGCTGACTGCGGTTTGTCCAAATTTTCAGCACCTGTCTCAGACGGCTGCTGGGTTCATCACTGCCCCGACAACATGGAGGGTTTGGACTCTGAGGCCTGGATTTACTCCTGAAAGATTTTTTTTTTTTTTTTGTCTTTTTTTCCACTCAATTTGCTGCTTTCTTTTGTAACAAGTGACAGTAAATTAAAATCTTCAGCTTTTGGGTGTCTGGTTGTAAAAAAACAAACAAACATGCAAAATGAGGACGTCACTGTGAGCCTTAGGAAATGCCTTTTTCACAAATTACATTTACAGAACAGTCTTTTATCATATTTATATCCAATACACTTTTTTTGTTTATTTTTTCCTTTTAGTACATATATAATAAACAGGATAAACAGTATAGTAGTATGTATGTATGCAGGAGATGTCTACACACCGCTATCAGCTCACATTTCTGACACGCTGCAGAGGACAGACAATCAAATACATCACAGATTTTTCATCCAGTCTTTTCTGGACTGATGGTGATTCAGTAAGAAGAGGGAGCCTGATGTAAACAGTCAGATCCTTTTAATGAGCAGGAACTCTGGAAACATTTTCCAAAGAAGAAACAAGACTAACAAGGACAAGTACTCAGTCAGTGAAAGCATACATGACACTGACTACAGGAAGAACATGATGTTCAGATTCACCAGGGGGGGGTGGACAAAATAATGCAAACATGTCATAAAACAGCCGTGTGTTGTTGTGGTGTTGACATGGTTGCATCCTTTTGTAAGATGTCCGTGTTTTTTTGTCCCTCTCGTACAGAAGGGCAACTACCTGGCGGTGTGCAGAGCCTGGTGCCTGATTAGGTTGCTGAGGAAGGAGAAGTTCTTGCCACACTTGGAGCAGTGGAACTTCCTCTCCCCGGTGTGGACGCTCTGATGGACCTTCAGGTTGGTGGAGGTGGAAAACTGCTTCCCGCAGTGGGAGCAGGGGAACGGCCTCTCCCCCGTGTGGACCATTTGGTGGCGCTTGAGGCTGCAGAACTGTCCGAAGCTCTTCCCGCACTGCGTGCACTGGTACGGCTTCTCCCCCGTGTGGACGCGCTCATGGATTCGCAGCTGGCACTGGTGGGCGTAGCGGCGTGAGCAAAAGGTGCAGGCGTAGGGGAGGCAGGGCTGCTGCTGATGGGTCTGGACTGGACCAGACTCGTGGAGGTGGTTCTTACTGGAGAACTGGGCATTGTCCATCTGCTCCATTCCTGACCACAAATGTTGGGTTTGCTGGTGCTGGGAGTCCACTGTTCTCATGGAAACAGGGCGGCTGTTAAAGGTAGAGCTGTGATTTCCTTCATACGTCACTTCCCTGGGGGGCTCACTGATCTGAATACACAGCAGTGGCTGATACTGGGACCTCACACCGCTGAGAGCTGTCACTTCATCAACTCCGTCACCTCCACCTCGCCCAGACGACAGGGCCCCCCTGCAACTGTTATCTGTTGCATGTGGACGTGAGTTGATCACGATGATGTCCTGTTTAGACGCACGGCTCACCTGGTCCATGTCGCCCTGAGGCATTCTGGGAACAGCGGGGAAGCTGGAGGCTGGAGGGTTTGTCCTTGTTTGGCTGAATGAGGAATTTCCTACAGTTTCTAGTGCGAATGTAGAACAAGATGGCCGCTCTGTATCTTCAGTCTCACTGCTCTCCTGCCAGTCCAGCAGGGACGGTCTGTGTTTCTCTAGGGTGTCACCTGATGAGCCCACAGCAAAGAAATACAGTTATTTCCTGTTTTCTTCTTACATTCAGTGTAACACATTATCTGATCAACCAACTTTAACCCCACTGTGGCTGAATGATGCGTATATGCAGTATACTTACAGCAGCAAGAAATCCATCTCAATCATAATCTTTCTTGTCTGAACTGAACACACTCATTCAACATTCAGAGTCCTGATGGCAAATGTGAACTTTTGGATTTAATAACTCCTTTCAGTAGACAAGAGCTTTCAGTAGCTACAGATCAGACCCTCAGACCTGCACAACATTCAGGAGGAATTTTGGACCAGTACTGCTTCAGCTCAGATATATTCTCAGGATGTCTGCTGTGAACTACGCTCTTCAGGTCCTTCCTCAACATCTAGGCTCTGACAGAGTCACTCCAAAAGGCTGATTTCCTTTGTCTGTAATAGATTTACTGTTATGTTTAGGGTCTGCATCGCCCAACTTTAACCTTTCTGATCTATGAAAGTGAGCTGTTCAGACCCAGTGGCAGCAGCCCCAAATCAAATCATATCTATATCTTTATCTACTGGTCTATACCTGCACCTGTTTTTCCAAATTAAACTATATATTTGTGAGGTGTTTCTCAAGATTTACCAGTGGGCTTGGAGCTGAGAGCTGCAGACAGAGTAGGGAAGTCAGGACTAAAGCATTGCTGGTTTGGGTTTTTTCTAGGATTTGTTGAAAATAAGAGTTCTTTACATGTAAAATGTGTTACCAGGAACAGTTGTTTTGCCTCCTTTCAGTCTGATGAAGCATCACAGAACAGCTGAGGAGGTAAACACAGCTGTGCTCTTTACTGTTTGGCTTTTATTGATTTTAAACTACGATTTAACTTTTGCCCATCAGTCTGTGCACGACTTGGGCAGATTGAAATGATTTCACTGGTGTTTCCAGCACAGGGAAGGTGGTGACAGAAAAACAGACTGATACCTTGCACTTCATCCATCTTTTCCTCCTGGCTCTGAGGGTTGCCTGTGTTTTTCAGATGTCCCTGGGCCTGGAAAAAGGAGGGAGGTGTTTAGCTGACACAAAGAACCCACAAGGCTCTGACACAATAATCATTATCATTTCAGAAAGGAGTCATTGGGTTGATGTGTGAGATACATGTACACAAGCTTGATATAATCATTTCAGAGGGGTCAGGACTATACCTTCCACTGTGACTACAACAGTAACTCATACATGAAATGAAACCATACAATCAAACTCTGTAAAAAATATTATTTATTGGCATATTTACACTTGAATGTGTTGTGTAAAAATGTACAAGTGAATTTCCTTCTGTTGAGCTCATTGCTCTGATTACAAAAATACATTTTAAATGGTTAAACATGCAGTTACATCTTTAAAACTAGATTTACTGCCTGTAGTTGCAGTTTACATCCATGTCTGTCAAGGATCACATGTAGTGAAGACTTTGAAGGAATTTAATAAAAGGTTTTATGTGTATTTTATCATAATTAACATGAATTCTGGAGTTACTGGCAAAGATGTCTTTTGTGAGATCACAGCAGCCTTGACCTTTGACCAACACATTATAAAAGTCCAGTGTTGTTTCCAGGTGGACATCTGTGAAAGATGTTCCCTCCTGATATATTACGCTCACAATGAGTGAGTGGACATGAGGCCACAGTGACCTTGACCTTTGACCTTTGACCACCAAAAAGTAATCAGCTCATCTTTGATTGTGGAGGAGATGAAGGGTCAGAGGTCAGTGGTCAGTCTCACACAGCACAGAATGATAGCAAAGTAGCAATGCTAACATTAGTGGCAGCGTGAATTTAGTTCAAAAGAGTGAACGTCAAAGTTATATGTATTATGCTTGATGCAACAAAGGTGATTTTAAGTGATTTGCTGCTGCCATCTGTCACTATGACAGGAAGTGGACTTTCAAGCTGAGATAACAAGCGGATTAGCTTCTGGTTCAGTCAGCACGAAAAGAATAACAGAAAACCTGTATTATTTAACTTTCTCAGGAGGATGGATTAAATGCATCACGGCCAGGCACAGGAGAGAAGGCTACACAAAGACACAAAGTCGACAACTTGTAAATTAACGTTAACTTGTTTATAGCAATCAGCTGTGGAATGGGTACCAGTGGGGTCTGACATTTCTCAGTTCTGTATGGGTCCAAGACCAGATGTCACCTGATAGACTGGTCTGGTTCTGTTCCAGTCAGTACGTTTAGACCTATGACGACCTCTAATGTGAGGTCACAGTGACCCTGACCTTTGACCTTTGACCACCAAAATCAGTTCATCCTGGAGTCCAAGTGAACATCTGTGACAGAATAGCAGAAATTCCCCCCAGGTGTTGGTCAGGAGGATGGGACAGATGGATGGAGAACGTGAAAATACAATGATGTGATAAATTTCAGAGGACGAATGACAGAAGTGTAAAAGCTCAGTGGTGATTTCTGTGCTTCAACGAGGAAAATTTCACACAGGTTTTTAAAGCAGTTCACTGCACAATGCTACACTGAGAGGATGTTCCAATGGCTCACATGCTGTTTATTTCTAGAGATGTAGTATACTGTATGATCACAGATGTGATCATACTCTGTTAGTGTGAGCAACAGAGAAAGAGGAACTCTCATGAGAAATCAAAACATGATATGATATGAAAACCCATTCAAATCTTTATTAATTAGATGTTAAACAGAGCTCTGTGATTCCATTATTCTCAATGCACTGAAATACTCTCTTTAAAACATGTAATAAAAATGTTCTGCACCAGTAACACTCCATCATCTACAGCCAGAAATATCCTGCATTCATCACCCTGTTCAGACCAGTTAAGTCTGCTGGGTCTGAGCTGTGATTAATGGTGGTGAAATTCTAAATTGCTACAATTGCTTTTATCTGGACTTTTCTCTGCACTAAAAAAAACGACTGGTGATTTCACTACAAACATCCCAGTTTTAATGACACTGAGGAAGAAAATGAAACGTCTCTCTACAGCACTCTTCACTGATAAAGTGGATTCCTCTGTCTATGTGAACCACTGCTGACTTCAGTTATTTGGTCAAGTGATGGTTCATGTCACTCATACATACATGCAACAGGTGTCGGTTACATAAATGCTCTAAACTTGAATCACTGTTGAAGCTTTAATTAACGCACACAGAGAGTCAGTCAATCAATCTCTCATCGATTTCATCGTTTGAGGCGTTAGAAGATAAGATTATTATGTCCGACAGTGCGGAAGCAGAGAGGCTGGGACTTTTGTTTGATTCCTGCTGAATTTCGGTGTGTTTAGCTGGATATTCATAAACTGATGGATGCAGTTTGTATGAGTAACAGCTGAAAATAAAAGGAGGGTGACAGCTGCTCTCATTATTATCATGGTGGAGAGAAGATAAATGAGCTCATTCACAGTCTTTCATGGTCTTTTGTTTGTTTTTTTTTACCTCCTCCTCATCTCATTCTCCCTGATACTGCTCAGTAAAGCACCAGGCCACAGACCGAACTCTTCATGATGGTGGGATTTAAAACCACAGGTTAAAACCATTATTTCTGTCTCTATTATTAAAACCATTTACAGTTTTACAGTTTTTTGGCAACAGCCATTCAATGCATTCATCCTTTTTCACTGTTAGTGGCGGAGTATGGATAATGAAGTAGACTGATTCTCATTCCTGCATTCTTTTTAGTCTGGTCTTCATTTCTTCCTCAACTCATCCTGTTTCTAGTAAAAAGTTATTTAAAAATGTGAAAAATAAACCTCAGGATTGAAACAGAAAACCCTTCTGTTGAGGGAAACTTTGGTGCAGTGGTATTTTGGGCGGTCCGGTCTTGGTGCTCAGTGCTGGATCTTCTGGTGCCTCTTGAGGTTGCTCGGGTGGGAGAAGCGTCGGTTGCAGACGGAGCAGCTGAAGGGCCTCTCTCCGGTGTGGACGTTGCGGTGGATGTCCAGCTGGCTCTGACACACGAAGCTCTTGCCGCACTGCAGGCAGGTGTAGGGCTTCTCTCTGGTGTGCCTGGCCATGTGCTTCTGCAGGTCAGACTCCAGGAAGAAGCGCTTGGTGCAGCTGGTGCAGCCGTACGGACGCTCCATGGTGACGGCGTGGTAGAAAGCCAGGTGGAAGCTGCTGGAGACGGGTTTGTGGTGGCTGTGATTGGTGGGGGGCACAGGGCGGTGCAGAGCTAGGCTGGAGGAGGTGACGCCGGAGGTTGTTCCACCACAAGACGTTCCTGGGGGGTCATCACGAGGGAGAGCAGACCCTGCCTGCGCTGACCTGTGCCTTGCTGATTCCAGCCCAGCACACTGAATCATGGGTAATGTAGTGTGGTCGTGTCTGTCTCTGCCTGTGTCTCTGTTTGTCTGCTCTACATGTGATTCCTCTCCCTCCTTGTCTGACGTCCCCCCTCCATCAATGACTATCACCTCTGACAGAGAAGACTTGGAGGTGTCTAACGCAGTCTCATTAGCATTCCCACCATCTGTTACATCATCGCAAGAAGTTGGCACAGCGTCCCTGCACGCCGTCAGGTCAGCGCCTGAGATAAGAGGCTGACTGTCCCCTGCTCTGACATCACTTCCTGTCAGCTGGGAGCTGTGGGTGGTGTCACTGCTGCTGTCAGTTTTAGCTGTCCTACCGACAACAAAGGTGACGATGTCAGATCCACTGACCTCCGTTTCGTTGCTGCCGGCATCCACCAAGGCAACAGGGAGCACAGCGTCGGCGTCGGCGGTGTCTCCTCCTCCGGATCTGACGCAGGCGTCCAGGGGTGCCTCACAGTCAGTGCCTGTCTCCATCGCTCCCTCCACCTTGACGATCAGCAGCTCCCTCTCCTCCTCAGGCTCTGCTGACTGAGAGGACAAAGTGATTCAAAATGACTTGTACTGGAAGTAATATGAGCACTGATTGTTCCCGCCCACAGTAATCCCATTATAGCTGAAATGATTACTCGATTAATCGACTGACAGAATAATAATCCCAAACTCTTTTGATAATCAATTAATTTTGTCATTTTTCAAGGAAAAATAGCAACACAACACCAAACATTCACTGATTCCAGTCTCTCAACTCAGAGGATTTCCTTCTTCTCTTTCTCAAATATCTTTGTAAACTGATCATCTTTGAGTTTTGGACTCTGGGTCAAATGACTTTTGAAGATGCCACGTTTAGCTCTGCAAAGTGGTGATGGGCATTTTGTATAATTTTATAGACTAAATATAAATATAGACTGAATCCCATTATAAAATGATTACAATAAACTTGTATGCTTATTTATTCACAGGCAGCAGTGGTGGTGCAGTGGTTAGCCCTGTCGCTTCACAGCAAGAAGGTTCTGGTTTGCCCAGGTCTTTTCTGTGTGGAGTTTGCATGTTCTCCCTGTTCCTGTGTGGTTTCTCTACGGGTCCTCCCACAGTCCAAAGACATGTAGATTAATACTGAAGACATCAAAACTATGAAGAATCTAAAATCTAAAATATATTCTGGTTTATTTAAAACGCTGTTTACAGTTTCTCAGAGGCCAGCAACTGCTTCAATATCTTGCAAAACCCTGAGATATTCAGTCTTCTGTGATACAATCAAGAAAAACCAGTATGATACAAACTAATAATCCATTACTCCGGAGGATTAAAATACAATGAGACAGATGTGAATTAATTAATCTGGTGCCAGTCAGCATTCCTCCAGGGATTTTTAAACATTTTAATCTGTTTATTAAAGACTTCCTGTGGAATGGGAAGAAACCCAGAAGTAACATTATTAAATTATAAACCACAAGGAATTTGTCTGGCTGGAAACCTTTATCACTGAACCTCCCATTTAACCTTTTAAAAACTTTGGTGAGTCCTGGTGGTCGTATTAAGAGACAGTTTGGATGGATGAAGTCCGCTACTACAATCAGACATTTTGGGATCCTGCATACAAGGACTTCATGAAGATGGTTTGATTTAGTGTTTAGTGCACTGTGGAATAGCTACCTCAGTTTTGGTGGTGGTGACGACCTCCTGATCAGGATCCTGGTCCAGGTTGATAGGCTGGCTCTTCTGCACACACTGCTGAGACCCTGGACCTCGGTTCAGAAACCTGGTCCTGCCCTGCAGGGAGGGGCCTGGTGGAATAATTAGCCTCTAATTACTACAACTAAACACAGCATAATATCCTCTGTAAACAGAGACAGTATCTCTGCACAGGTTTAAAAACAACAAAATATAATATTTTAATGAGACAGGTCACAGATTAAACATCGAGTCCAACTCCTGCATTGGCAGATTAAAATGATTAAAATAATCTTACATGGGAATATAAAGGCATGTCCCATTCTCTGTGATTTATGACTACGATGGAAGCATCATCTTTGTTTGTTGCTCCTCAAATGTTATAAAAATGACAAAATAACCAACATGTTAGAGGCAAACTTAGTGCTGAGGGAGCAAGTCATTCTTTCTGCAGGTCATCTATTCAACCACATAGAGTACCAAGCCTGTTGCTGTCATTATGATTGAATAAAAGTGTGTGTGTATTGTCCACACAGCTTTGCATAGAGTTATTAAGCAAAAGCATATGCAGAGATAATCAAACAGGTGACAGAGCTGGTCTTTGTTGTATTCCACATTTGATCTCAGTAACTGATAAAATCAGCAGAAACAAAGAACCTCCCGTTGGCCAGTTAGGAGGAAAAGTAATACCTCTTAATGTGTTAGATAATACTGTTGATATGAAAATATAGATCAGTGCAGTGTGAAGTTAGAGGAGGTCCCTGCTATTTGATCTGGTGAAACACTGAGAGTGTGTTTGTTATACACAAAACAGGGAGAGCCTCATTAATTTACTAGTAACAATGTTCATAAAAAACTTAATTAGATTTAGTTCTTGGTCTATAAAGGATCAGAAGACAAATTCCTTTCATTTTCTGGTTACATTATTATCATTATTTATCATTTAAGACCCAGGAAAGCAGCAGATCATCACACTGATGAACCTGACACATGAAGCTCTGGGATTTTTGCTTGGAAATGATGAAAATGAGACAAAACTGATTTTCTAAATAGTTGGTGAGGAAACATACCGGCCACTGAGTCTTTGTTGGGTCGGTTGAGGAGACGGACCCCGGGGAAGCGGCTGTTAACGGAGCCCTCCGCTCCCTTCACTCTCTCCGCTCGGTACCGGGAGATCTGCAGCTCCAGCAGTTTGATCTTCCTCCGCAGAAACTCGTTCTCCTTCTGGCGCCGGGACATCTCCAGGTGAACCACCGCGTATCCGTCGTCCACAACTTTACAGATTTCAGCGACGGCCGCGTTAGCCAACACCTCCATGATGGAGGCGATCTGAGAGTGGAAGTCCACGGCCGCCGACATGGTCTCACCGACCGTCCGGTACTCAACGCTCGGCCTGGGAGGAGGGAGAACCGGATCTCTGTCCTGAAGACGACACTCAGGGAGAAAACGGCTGCAGCGCTATCTGAAACTCATCACTAGGTGAGTCTGCTTTTTTCCTTTTAAAAACGGAGAAAAACTTGGACAGTCTTTGTTGATGTGATGGCTGAACGGAAGCTTTTCATCAGGTCGTGTTTTTCCAGTAGGAACGATGGAGAGAGGACCACAGCGCCCCCTGTGTTCAGGAGCGGAACTGGCACAGTGCGGTACACTCAACAGGTACATTTACAACTGTCATCATGCATCATGTTTTTATATACAGTCTATGGCTGCTTTGAATATGCTGACAATCACTATGATGTAAAACCTTCATCTGTCAGGTACTGGATTCATTTAACCACAGATTAATTTATCTATAAATTAATTTTCTCAGTGTGTGGTGTTTTCAGTTTGAAAGGTTATGCATTTAAAGTAGGCTAGCTATCTGGAAACATTGTCAACTGGATAAATCTCTGCCATTAAAATATCTAAACTCAGGGGCCTGCTAGTCATTAATTTTTAATAGTAAAATTAATTCCATTACTGTAAACTTGTCGAGGTTGGTCACATTTCAATTAGTTATAGTTAAATGATACTCATGGGGTAGGGCTGCATGTTTCCACCTCACATCTGCCATATCACGGTTGAGTTTATTTGGCCCACCCAACTAAAACTAATGCAGTGCAGCAGCCTTGTTTTAAATCCTCCTTCGTGAAGATTATGTTTGTGTTGAAACTGTTTCAGAGAGGTGTTGACTCATCTGTATGAAGGACGCAGTGCTGAGAGAGAGCTGTTTGTGTTTTTTTGGCCTACCCTCCTTGATGGAGCTAAACGTCTAACCACCTCTCCTCAACCTCGATGAACAGCGTTATGCGGCCTGATAGTGTTTTTTGCCGAGGAAGGTTTTAAACTGAGGTAAATGACAGTATGTCAGTGTCAGCCATGATCAGAGCTGGTCCAGTTCTCTAAAAGTTAAGGAAAGGAGCTTCAGTGCTTCCTGTCTTATCTCCTTTAGCGGAGGAGACACTGGACCTTCCTTTACCAAAGGAAAGGAAAGAATGATGTCCCACAATTCCTTGCAGCAGCAGCATTTAAAACATAGACCGTGTGGTTTAAAATGACACACTGTGGCAGATCCATGTACATGTAGAAACAACACAGCTCCTGTTTTATTTTTGTGACATGATCAGAAACTTCTGGAAATCCTTCCTGATTGGCTGAGCTCCAAATCTGTCAGATCCAATCAGGAGTCATCGTAAAGAACAGACTGATTTAACATATAGTTATCATCATAATGAAATGTGGTTTCATTACATAATTAATTAAATGACTCAACTTTCTCTGCTTGTATTTTACTTCATGTTTTTATATTAGTTCAACATTTCAGTCCTGTTTGTTTTTGTGTTATTGTTGTTTCCTGTCAGTAACTGATGGTTAAATGTACAGCAGTGTGTCTCTATACAAGTCTTCATGTGTTATAAATAAAGTTTCTTCCTTCACCTCTTTCCTTCACCTCATCGAGGTCAAAGGAAAACTGTTTAGGAAAGGAGATTGGTTTTTTATTCGACCGCAGCCCGGCTCTTATCTTATCTAAACCAAAAAGCCTATTCGGCCGCAGCCCGGGGACTTTTGGACAGCGCCGTTAGTCTCGCGACACTTCTGTGGGAATTTGATGAGGCTTAGGCAAGGTCGGTTGCGTGTGCGCGCGAGCGGTCGCTGTGAAGTGGCGGAGACCCGCGTGTCAGGACAGCACTTTCTAGAAGCAGCGAGTCAGTCCTCCCGTCCCGGTCCGGTGTTTTAGATAAACATAACCGTGTGTGGTGTCAGAGATGGCCAGGGGAAGCCGCAGCCGCCCGTCAGCGCCAGCCAGGTAAACACGTTTCCAGCTCACACAAACAGACTCGACACTGACGGTTAAGTGACGGTTAATTTGTTCAACATCCAACTGAACAGCGCAGCTTGGTCACTGTTGTCTCATAAGTCACTTAGACCACGTGAGGTCAGGGCAAGGTCACTGAGGCAAAGGTTTCTCTCAGGTTAGTTTGGCTTCATGACGGCAGCTGAGTGAAGTTAATGCAGACACAGGTCAGTTTGTCGGGTTGTGACTGGACACTGAACAGAATGTAACTTACAAGTGTAACTTTTGCCTCAATGTGTTTCTGCTCTCCTCAGCTATAATGTCAGCAGAGTTACTGAAGTTACAGTGGAAGGAAACACTGTGTTTAAATTACATGAAACACGGGTAACAGTGTTTGGATAACTTGGACAACATCAGCTCTCTTCTACTTTTTTTTTTTTTACTGTTTCAAAGACGGGACAAATAGGCAGGTATTTCCTCTGTAACTGAGGCTGATAAAAGATTAATTATTATTGCAGTATGATGCCTGGAGAGTCTGATCCGCGATGACAAGCTCCTACAACTCCACACAACACCTGCTGTTATAATTAAAAATTACTAGTACTGCTTCTAGTTTTATTGCTACTTTTGCAATTATTACTTTAATTATCACAACTATGAACTATGAAGATCTATCTCATACTCATATTTCATAGCCTTCATTTCTGATAGAGCTGAAGAAGAGGACAGGAGAGTTGTGGGGCGTTTGAGGTTGTCGTCACTGTCACAGTAGATTGTGTATCTGCCCTTTAAGCCTCTCTCATGTTCTGTCTGTAGCCCGGCTCCATCCCATGCTCCGCCTCCCGCTCATCCGCCTCCTGCCTCCCTGGCTCCCGCTCAGTCCCAGGGACCAGGCCTGATGGCCCAGATGGCCACCACAGCTGCAGGGGTGGCAGTAGGCTCGGCTGTGGGCCACGTTGTTGGCAGCGCCCTCACAGGAGCGTTCAGTGGCGGCAGCAGCAGCAGCAGTAGCCCAGAACCAGCCAAGCCTACGTACCAGGTAAGAGGTGACGTGTGATCAGACAGATGATTGGGAAGAGTTTAACTGAGCTGGACTTGAACATGTCAGATGTTTAATGCAGATTTCACAGACACAAAAATGACGACACAAGGTGGTTTGGTGTCTTAACATCAGTGTGGTGCAGTAAACCACTCACTCAAGTTTTGTGTTGGACAGAAATATATCAAGACATGACATAAATTGTGATCATGGGAAGACATAGGCAGTGTGAGAACTAAAATGTGTGCTGTGTTTCTCTCTCTCTGCTAACACCACTCCAGGAGCCCCCCCCAGCGTGCTACAGCCCAGTCAGGCCCCTGTCATTTTGAGGTCAAGCAGTTCCTGGACTGTGCTACCAACCAGACCGACCTGAGTTTATGTGAGGGCTTCAATGAGGCGCTTAAACAGTGCAAGTACTCCCACGGTGAGTCTGGGGAATGATGCTCAGAGCTGCATGATACAGATAATACAGCACTGCTCATGGCAAGAACACTCTGCTGCTAAAACCGCCTCATTGCCTCTGCTCTCATATAAATGTCTGGTATCAGGTCACAGAATATTTTACCATCAGCTGCACCACATGTTCAAACTGAGTTCAGGTATTACGCCAAATGAAACAAAACTGAATGAACTGTAGAAAAGTTTTAAAACTAAAATCACTTCAAAAAGTGATCATGATCTCAGTGAAACTATCAATTTAAATAAAAGATCAAATAAATAAAACTGGTTAAAAAGACTGTAACACACTGTAACTCTATTTGGTTGTTATTGTGGCAGAACATGAGCATGACTTTTTACAGTATTATTATAGTATTCATCATGTTGACCTCTGTCTTTCCTACTCTTCTGTAGGTGTGACATCATTGGTGTGAAGGATGGGCGTCTGCTGTCATGACCAACAGATTTCAGTCATGAAACTTACTGTAGACAGACTGTTGCCACAGAATAAAACACAAATCCGAAGACTGTAGCTCAGGCAGTGAACATATTAATTCTGTTTGTTGATTGATGGCTGTGTGAAATGTTTTTGGTTATGGACAGTGATATGCATTTAATAAATAGCCGTTATCTATTTACACATTCTGTTTGCATGTGTTTATTAACTGCAATGCTGAATAGAATTGTTTGTGGTACTGCTTTAGTACAATTTTTAGGTACTAGTACTTTACCTAAATAATTTTATTCATTGCTAATTTGTGCTAATCCACCACCATATAGAATTAGAGTTGGCAGTGAATTAAAATTATTTGATTAATTGTAAGAGGCTTGTAGCCACGTTATATAATCTCTGTAAAGAACAGAAGAATGGTTCCTTCTCTCGCTCCAGCCAGTCATTACTAATACATCAATAATGAAAATCTAATGATAAAAATCACAGGGTTATTTTAAGTACTTTTAATACAATAAGTACATTCCTCTAATTATACTCTTTACTGAAGTAACAATGTCAGTGTAGGACTTAATAATATTTTTTGTATTGAAGTATAACTTCAGTAAACGGGTTTTCTTGCACAGTTGATTTGGCAGTCATGTCTCTGTAATGAGTGGAGTGGCCCAGCAGAGGCCCCCAGTCCGGGTCAGTCTGGTTCTACTGAGGAGGCAGTTCTGGTGATTTGTGTCAAGGTCAAAGCAGACGGTTCATCCGGCTGTGCTTTCAATATAAAACGTACTTGGCTGTAATACATAACACACACTCACACACTTAAAATTATTAAGCATAAAAATCCACCATCCTAAATTAAAAATGTTAATGTCACCTCCCACGAAAAAACAGCAAAACATACAAACAGCAGCGGTTTGGCTCAGTCATTCTAACGCACTTATTTTGAAAGTGTCAACCGGAAGAAGTTCTTCCGTTGTCTTGTTGCCGCTGGTCTGTGGTCCTCGTCTTCACACAGAGCAGAGAGTAAACTCCTGTCCAGTGTTCAGGATGCCTTTCATTGACCTGCAGAGTAACCTGCCAGCCAGCTCCTTCTCCGAGGAGTTTGTTCAGAAGATGTGCAACAGCATCGCAGCTGCTCTGGGAAAACCTCAGGACGTGAGTTTCATTTCCACCTCTGCTGTGTGTGTAAAGGGTGAAGGCTGCTGAGTCCACAGCTGGTTTACAGTAGCTCAGCCCTGCTCGCTGTGTTCCAGGCTAAACTACAGATGATTTACAGTAGTTCTGAACCAGAGCTGAGCCTGCTGACGTGAGGCTCGGCTCTATTAGAAAGTTAGAAGGTTAATATGAAACTTTAATTGATTAATTAATTAACTTATTTTACCTAAAACACTTCCAACTTTTACCATTTAAATCAGTGGAACAGCACATCGACCAGTGGCACGTGGGATGACGCTGTTTTTCTTTTTCTTTGAGAGGATGTATCACATAAACTGTCACATATTTGACGTAAATTACTTATGAAATTAAAATATCCTGAGTTATGAAAAACCACCTATGGGGCTAATATATCAATTAAAAAGAAGCTAATCAGTGACCAATAAGTGCGATGCAAAACCATAAAAGGAAACTTTGAAAACATTAAGAATTCTAAATGGTGTATTTTTTT
>BRZM01001073.1:0-14615 GCA_033238685.1 Lates japonicus | reverse complement strand
CCGTGCTGGTTCACTTTGGACTGTCTATTGCACAGCTTATTGATGTGGTGAGTAAAACCTCACAGCCTCATCAGCAGCAGCAACGTATTGTACATATTATAGATGTATTATATTCTTTATTAGGCTCCAGCCCCCCCGCGACCCTTAATGGATAAGCGGTATAGATAATGGCTGGATGGATGGATGGATGGATATTCATTATGATCACAATAGCAACCAGCTCAAAGCTACATCAGGCAAGAGGGATAAATTTATCTACAGATCACTTATCAGCGGAAATGAAACCACAACAGGAGAGATTGAATTATTTTCCCAAATTAAATTCATTTGTCATGAATCCTAACAGTGGCAGAAAATATTCAAAACTGTCTCCTAAAAAGAAATCCAGACACAGCTGGTCTCCTCAGAATTACAAAGGTATCTTTGCATTACAGACTCTAAAACGTACATTTTACACAAATTACATTGCAGGGTTTCTGTTGTGTTATAACACCTCTAACTGCAAAGTTGCCTGGTGTGGCTTTAAGACTGAGTATGTGCAGCCTGCATTGCTGTGGGGATGATTCTCCAGGTTTTTGACACACAATTAGGTGACAGTGCTTGCTTCACATTCCTGGTACCGAGAGTCAGCTCTGGGTGAAGTTGTCTTCTCCTACAGAGTGTTTTCACTGACTGCTGAGTCTTAGATGTTGCTGGGGAAGAGCTAGAGAAAGCAGCTTGCCAGCAAAGCAACAGATATAGTACAGTGAGGGTGTTTTTTTTTCATGAAGCACTAATATTTTATCCTGGTGTATTGTGCAACTATACTTGTCTTTATAAATGTATGGTATGTATGTTGATTTGTTCAATAACTGATTCATGAGTACACATGGCAACAACAAATCACTAGGAAATTAGATGTTCAGAAAAATTATAAAGTTCAGACTTTCATAGAGTACAGTTCACACAATAATTTTCTCTTCTGTTTACATGAAATAAGGATGAGAAGAATCAGATGATGACTACAAATGTCTGGGTCAAGCAAGTATGTAATGAAGAGAGATGAAACGCATGCTAAAGATACAGTCCAATGTGAAGCTGCAGCATGTGAATATGATTAATGTTCCCCTACAGGAATGGAATGATTACAAACTCCGCTGGAACCCGGAGAAATACGAAAACGTCACCTCCATCCGTATTCCTTCAGAGATCATCTGGAGGCCCGACATTGTCCTCTACAACAAGTGAGGATCTGTATCAAGAGCTCTTAAATGTAGCCATTTTCAAGACAAAAATAATTTTAGGGCAACTAAGGTTCAGATTGATGATTTAATTCCTACAGATGGTATGACTGGGGGGGAAAACATGAAGATTCTGTTGTTGTGCCAAACATCTTGTCCTGTGCCAATGTCATAAAGTAATTTAGTTGAAATAAATGTGAACAAGGTCAGCCTTAATGGATCTGGTTACAAAACAAAACTTGGTACATCGTACCAAGCAATACATTAGGCAGGGAATTAGAAGATGAAATGTAATTGGATGTGTTTCAAAGGGTCTCAGATAAAATACAGCCAGTGTGAGTGCCTCAGGTAAATGTGTATTTATTTCACTCTAAATAAGGGAAATTGGCTGATGCGGAAAAATGTATACACAGGCACAGCAGAATTAGCACCTGTCAAATTCACATGTCATTATACAGACATGATTTTTTATGAAATATCTGTGGCTCAGTTATTTATTTGTTGGAAGTTAGACGGGAAGGCGTGACGTGGCAATTTTTATTTGTAAAGCACACTTCATCCACAGGGTGTTTCAAAGGCCTCTTGATAAAACTTTGAGACCAAAAGAGCAAAATAACATGAAATGAATTAAGCTGCATGTAAAGAGAAAAACAAAGATCAGAGAGATTTTCTGATCCTACACCATTTTCTGATTTAGAAAATGAGTAGCAGAACTTTAAAATCAATTCGTCGACTGAAAGGAAAAAATAAATTCTTAGACTGGAAGCCAGTGCAGAGATTTGAGCGGTGAAGTGACATGCTCAGCTGTCTTAGACTTGAACAGTTAGCTGCAGATGTCTGACAGCTTTTTAGAATAGCTTCAAACCTATAAGCGTCATGTTTGGACATGAATAATTTATGTCAGCATCTCTGACTACACTACAATTTGCTGTAGGTTAACCTAATTGTAATACTGGATCAGACTAAAGGAAGACATACAGAATGAGGACAGATGATGTAGTACAGAGCCTGTTCTCTTATGTCCTGAAGCTAATTGCAGCTAGGTGGGTAGATGACTGGGTCAGATGCTGCTGAGGCAGGAAGTAATGGGTGGTGCTCAGGTGTATAATGACAGGGTTGGAATGATTTAAGAGGTTAAGGATGCACAACAGAGATCAGATTAATCAGATTAAGTAGAGACAGAGGAGGAAAGAAAGAGAGGATAGCTGTCACTGCTGACAGTTTTCAGTGAAACTGATTAGACACTGACTTCCAGTATTTCCTCTGTCGCACCAAAAACAGTTACTTTGGTTGTATCATTATTTATTCATAGGAAATGCTGCTGCATACTATCTTTTACTTGCTTGGTGATAAAGGCATTTAAATGTGAGCGTCATCAGCATACATACATTAACAAAAAATGTTTCTTTGAAGAATTTTAGCATGTAGAGGGTAAATGATGGAGGGAAAAGAAAAAAAAATATCAGTGAATAATTCTCCAATGATGTCCTTCTGTTAAAATGGTTCTGATTTTTATTAATTTTTTTATTAAATCAATCTCCATTTACTGTTTTTTTTATGGAGCTTTCAATTGAGAACAACAAGGTGTCTCCATGACAATTCAAACTCCATCTGCTGAAGACAACTGTGAGTTGGAGGCTCCAAAAAAAAAAAGCTAGAAAGTGGACCTTGATCAGTCTAAATAGTTTAATTGCCTGAAGAAATCACCCAGAATTTAAGTCTTAAACAAAGCCAAAATCTAAATACATTTGATAAATGTGTTTCCGCCTTTCTCCTCTTTTTACATCCTATTCCTCATTTGCAGCGCTGATGGTGACTTTGCGGTAACTCACCTCACGAAAGCTCATCTGTTCCACGATGGTCGGATAAAGTGGATGCCACCAGCAATTTATAAGTCTTCATGCAGCATAGACGTCACCTTTTTTCCTTTTGACCAACAAAGCTGCAAGATGAAGTTTGGCTCGTGGACCTATGACCGTGCCAAGATCGATCTGATCAGCATGGACAGTGACGTGGACCAGATGGACTACTGGGAGAGCGGCGAGTGGGTTATCATGAATGCCGTGGGCAAGTACAATACCAAAAAGTATGAGTGCTGCACAGAGATCTATGCAGACATCACTTACTACTTCATCATCCGAAGGCTTCCGTTGTTCTACACTATTAACCTTATTATCCCTTGCCTGCTTATCTCATGTTTGACAGTGCTGGTGTTTTATTTGCCATCGCAATGTGGAGAGAAGATTACCTTGTGTATCTCAGTGTTACTGTCTCTAACAGTGTTCCTCCTACTGATCACAGAGATCATACCGTCTACATCGCTGGTGATTCCACTGATTGGTGAATACCTGCTGTTCACCATGGTCTTTGTCACACTCTCCATCATAATTACTGTCTTTGTGTTAAACGTACATCACCGCTCGCCACAAACCCATGGCATGCCTCACTGGGTGCGGAGAGTATTCCTGGACTTGGTGCCTCGAGTTCTCTTCATGAAGCGTCCGCCAGGCACAGCAAAGCAGCACTGCAAGAAGCTTATTGAGATGATGCACCATCCAACCACGATATCTGCAACGGGCAACTCTCAAGCTTTTTGGATGGGGTTAGAGACAGGATTGAGACAAATGGCACAACTAGAGAATACACTCCCAAAGACACCATCTGACAGTCCAAGCATTCTTGTGTGCTCACCTTCTCCACCATCTTCCCCTCTTGAAGACCACACCGAGGAAGATCACCCACTAAAGGCCAACATTTTCAGCCGGTCCACATCCGGTCAGTATTCAGTTCTCTCGGACAAACAACCCCTACGTGGACACAACTCAGCAGCCTCATCCTCTTCCCAGTTGTCCTTGCCCCCATCTTTGCCACTCTGCCCGCTTCGCAGTCTGTCCAGGGAAGAACCAAATACACTGGCCCCAAACAGCCGCTCCCACAGTGTAGAACAAATGTGTGACCAACAGAAGGAGCTTCCTCAGAGAGCTGGGCATCGGTGTCGCTCCCGGAGCTTCCAGTACTGCTGTCTGCATGATGAAGGGCGTGGGATCATGGGGATCACAGGGCAGGTGAAGAAACAAGCCCTACAGACCCCTACAGAAACCCTCACAGCAGAAGCCACTAAAGATGCGAGTACCCAACAGGACATCATGGTTCCAACTATTTCCCCAGCTATGCAACGGGCAATAGAGGGAGTTCAGTACATCGCTGATCATCTCAGGGCAGAGGATGCAGACTTTTCAGTGAGTTAACAGAAATATTGTTCAAGTAACCAGTAAAGCCTTGGAAATGAAACAACTATTTTTAATTGTTCATGAAATACTCAATTTAAAAAAAAAAAGCCATAAGAAGCTCTTATTACTCAGTGAGTTTTTTTCCTTTTAGTATTTCTGGGTAAAATTAAAATTCCTTCAGCACATGCAATAGTGCTGTCACTATTATTTGAAATTCAAACTACAGTTTGAGTGTGGCAAAATGAAATATTTGGTCTGTAATCATCTGTTCAAATTCAAAATTCTGTGTTCAAGCACAACAAGCTATCCTTTGTTATCCAACAGGGGGTGCTCTTACAACTGTAAAAAACAATCACCCTCTAACATTAACTTAATTTGCACTCAACTTCAAAGGGCTTTATTCAAGTGAGGCAGCAGGGGCACTTTTTTTGGGGGGGGGATGTTAACTGTATAATCTAGTGTTAGATTAGGGCCGAATCATTCCTTGAAAACTTCAGATATTGCACAACGAAACATGGGAACACTTAAGAAGGATCCTATATTTTTAGATCATGGCAGAAATGTGGCAGCTCAGCCACTGTGCATTAGTGTTGATATAAGACTTTCTGTCAGTGTTTTATTTGAGTTTACTGTTGAGTTTACATCTTGATATACTGCTCCCACATTTAATCTAAGTAACAAGTCACTCTGCTCTTTTGATAACAAAAACAAGAGAGTGGTAAAATGATATTAATGTCACAGCAACAATAAGAGTAAACAGGTTTTTCTGATGATAAAAGAGCACTTTATGGCTCAGACCTTTTATCTTTAATTATGTGCACTTAAATGTGAAGAGTTACACATGTGAATGCTTATGTAGCTTAATTAAAAGTTTTCTAGAACAAATAACCATCAGACAAGTGACAATTTACTGAGATAGGTAAAAAAAAAAAAAAAAGGCTATATGACTCGCACTGCTTTGAAGTGAAAATATATCTTGACTGGGAACATTTTTAAGCACTGATTCAGTATTAGTTGCTGAGTCTCTAGAAAAAAAGAGGTCTGTCTCTGTGAAATGGGAGAAGTTCAAAAATATCTACAATTATCCTAAAACCATGGTGGAAGTTATTCATTCATTGACATCAGTCATTGTCAGTACTACAATGCACTGTCTATCTCTAGCCAGAAAAGGCCTGCCTTTGAAAGAAAGGGACCTCAGTAATTTGACCTTGAATTTTTCATAAGAGAGACAAGTAGGATTGACTGACATTTAGGAGATAGCTGCCTCATAATGAAAAAATCAGCCACTCGAGAGAAATCAATCAAGGGTGAAAACTGACAGCTGGTAAAAAGAAAGGTGGTGTGGTGTGAAATTTGAAATGTCCCTCTCTCCTGTTTCTCCTCTCTGCTAGGTGAAGGAAGACTGGAAGTATGTGGCCATGGTCATTGACAGGATATTCCTCTGGATGTTTGTACTGGTCTGCATACTGGGATCTGTGGGACTCTTTCTTCCTCCTTGGCTGGCTGGAATGATCTAGAATCTCACCATCAAGGAGAAAGTCAATAACACTGACAGGAGAACGTCTTTTCTTCTATTATATAAAAAGTTTTATTTATCTTTTTATTTTCTACTTTTCAAAGGAACTACAAGTCACTCTCCTTGCTCTTGCCCCGGGTTATCAAAAGGTTACTCATGGAGATATAAGATGAAATATCTATCATTGATTCCAGTGGGCATATAAATTCTTTATGAGGGCAAAAGGCCAACAGCGAAAATATCCTTCTGCACCACTCCATTTTGACATCGAGCCATATCGCTCAAGCTGTCACCTTTGTGGAAAACAGACTTTAACCTATTTATAACTGTGGATAACACAACAGAAAGACCAAGGCATTGTGAGCTACTAATAAGACAGCATTAAGTTTGGTTTTAATCTCAGTTTTAACATTCCAACAATATCAGTGTTATAGTATCTTGAAAATAGCACAGGTGACAGTGCGGTGCGCTCACCAAACGTTCATTAAATGATCATGTTTCTGTGCAACCTGATTTTTCAGAATTCCGTGCTGGGAAGGATTTCTGGGAAGGAGCTGTGTGTGTGTGCGCGTGTGCGTGTGTGTGTGTGTGTGTGTGTGTGTGTGTGTTTTCATGTGTAACACGTTTTTCAAGGGTCACTGCTGAGGCAAGGACACATACAGCTCTGTGATTTTCTAATCCTAGCAGTTAAATAAACACATTTATTCAATATTTCTCTCAGCCATTCTCTTTGTTACTACCACAGCACGTTGGTGCACAGCCCTCCTCTCAACCTGAGCCACCTAGAAAAGGCAAGGACACATTTAGTTCTTTTGTATCTATTGCTTGATAAATGAGTAAAATAGGAGTGGGATGGTTGGCCTGGTTCTCATTTTATAATTTATTTATTTTAATTTATTTATGTATTGTTTCGTCTTGCATGATGTTTTTTTTTAGGGCGGCACCATGGTGCAGTGGTTAGCAGAAGGTTCTGGGTTCAAGCCCAGGGCTTTTCTGTGTGGAGTTTGCATGTTCTCCCTGTGTCTGTGTGGGTCCTCTCCAGGTACTCTGCCTTCCTCCCACAGTCCAAAGACATGCAGATTATTTGGTGACTCTAAATTGCCCGTAGGTGTGAATGTGAGCGGTTGTTTGTCTATATGTGTTGGGCCTGTGATGGACTGGCAATCCGTACAGGGTGTACCCTGCCTCTCGCCCAATGACAGCTGGGATAGGCTCCAGCCCCCCCACGACCCTTACAGATGAGCGGTGTAGATAATGGATGGATGGATGATTTTTTCAGGTCATAAACATTCATTTTAGGCATTGCTATTTATAGTTAAAGGTGATCATCAATAAACAACTGGCACATTAATGTTTTTAACATTTGCGCCATTATTATAACTAAACACTGCATTTTAAACTTTGTGTCATGCAGTCAGTTCTGACAGGAAATCTAATGGCTTTTGTAGTGCAAATCAAAAAAGAGCGTTGAAGGTCTAGGGGGAGAGAGAGGCTGATGATGGAGTCATTCTGAATGTTAATCATCTTCAGTGAAACAAAGGAGAAACACAATTAGAGCGATGAGAAGAGGCAAAAGTGTTTATGGGAAATCTTAATAAGTGTAATACTCTAGTCACCAAGGTATCAATTTTTTTGACATTGAAAAAACATAGCCGACTCATAAGTATTATCATTATTATAGCTGGGGTTGATTTTAAGAAGACTTTATAATTGAATTACTCCACAATGTTGTTAATAACATCAAAGTCTGGTGACCTTGACACTGACCTGACCTCTGCAGCTTTGCTTAATGGGTCTATCTGCAACAGCTAAAACTGAATGTAATTACAGCTCACTAATGATTAACTCTTTTTTTTTTTTTTTTTTAAAAATGCTGCAACTGTTGAGCAAAGGTTGGTTGTGCTGCAGGAAATTGAAACAACTTGGAACGGAACAATGAGCTGCACATAAACAATATATAAAAATATTTAAAAAATATCCAATCTAGCAGATATTAGATGGATTGAAATGATTTTTTAGAATTATTATTTTACAGAGGCCATTTCATGTTTCATTCAGGATAAATCAACTGTCAAAATTTTAATTTCTCCATACTGTGGTTTATGACCAAATACCTGTAAAACTAATGACAATCCCATCAGCCTCAGCTCTGCCTCAGCTGTACTTTGTCTTTAGTGCCAGTTAGCAAAACTTAACATGCCAACATGTTAAACTAAGATTATGAACTAAGGAAACATTATACCTGCTACACAGCAGGTATAATGGCATGATAACATTGTTATTGTGAGCATGTTAGCATGCTGATGTTAGCATTTAGCTCAAAGCATCTGCGTGCAGCTTCAAAGTGGAGCTGCAGACTCATAGTCTTGTTGAGTTTTCATCACAAAATCAAAACATTCAAAAAGTTGTTCCTCTGGTATTGTAAGAGCGCAGAAAGCTTTCTACTCTTATTCTACAGTGATTAAGTTACAGGAAGAAATGTTTTAACTAACTGTTTGTACTAAAAATGACTTTTTTAGTTTGTTTCATGTTACAGCCCTTTACACACTCAGAGCAGCTCAACCAGAATATACAAGAAAAAAATTATAGATCTTTTTTGTCTGATATGTACATGAAGTATTTATCGAAGTGGAAAACTTGATATTTTTATTTTAAATGCTTTACTTTAATATAGTAACTTTTGTCGCAGTTCTTTTATACCATTTGGCACTGTACTGAGATTTGGTTTCTTTGTTTTTGTGCCAAATTCACCCGTGCCTGTTCTGGAAATCTTTTTTTTTTCCCCTTTTGGTGTGAGATGTGAAAGCCTCCGTGGGTTTCTTTGTCCCACTTAAGCAGTTATATGTTTTGTCCTTTTTCTGTTTTCATTCAGTTTTATGTACAATAAAATAAAGCCACACCTTTTCAAATTTGCATTATTGTTCTAAAAAGTGGTCTCTTACAGATTACTTAATTAACTTGATCTTGAAATCTTGATTAAGCTGTAAATGTATACGAAGGACATACATTTATAAAATAAATAATGAGTATAGTGACAAGTGTATCATTGAATGGACGGAGTATAAAATCAATCAAACTACAATGATGAAACTTGAATGTCAGGGTAATATTTTCAGTTTCTCCAGTCCATTTCCACTAATGACCTCCAGTGGAAAATGAAGAGATAAAATTTTTTCCTGATCTGTAATTTAAGCATGTATTGTAGTCACAAAGCAATGTTTTATTTTCCTTGAGTCTAGGGATAGCTCAATGCAATTTATGCTTACACTGTCTGTTCAAATTTTACTCAGGTTTTCTGAGTCCATCTTTCTTATTAAAATATAATATTCTGTTAAACAAAAAGTGCAGAAAGGAGTGCACTGTCCAATCATTTGCGTAGCCTCTTTGAATTGTAAATGTATCCACCAAAGCACCAGCAAGTTATCAGCTCTATTCCACTTTAATCCTGTTCCCATATATCTGCATCCTGTCGTTCCACTCCAGTAAAACCTCTGATTTGATTAGATTTAAAAGCATATAACGTTACACCTGAATGCCCAAAGTGATGACCTCAATTTTGCCCTCAGCCAACAAACTATTGTATTTCCACTAGTTCAGCAGAAGACCAACCACTGATCATTATGTAAAATCACAGACAGGAGAAAACTGCAATTTAGCATAGCACAGCACTCTTAACAAGGTGAAATACCTGCAGTGCTGTGTCTTTATTCACTGATTTGAGTGAATAATCTGCAGAGAAAAGGCGGGATCGTAGCCTGAAATACAAAGTAGCACAAGCTTAAGTTAGTCCTTTGTCTGTATTCACAGATTCATACATGAACGGATATTAATTTCCATTTGTCCTTCCAGTTTTCACTGGAAACTCAATACTGTGGTATATTGTCAATTGAATTCTGAAATTAAATGGTCTTTATGAAACTACAAACTTATTTCCATTAAATGATAAGACATCTGTTCAGCAGGGATTTCATTTGCATAATTCCAGTATTAAATGCTTGTGCAAAGGCAAATTACAGATGACGTCAGATGGTAAAGCTCTGTAAAGGTCTGTATTGGCTGCTTCAAGAAAACAACGCAAAATGCCATACAAGTATGCAAAGTTATTAATTAGAACTAAATGTCATGTTATTAAATTTACCTTGATAAAAAAAAAAAAGACCTTCATTGCTAATTTCAATTAAGTGATTGTCTTTGCAGATACACACACCAGGGCTTTACTAATTAATTCAGACAAGGAGAGGTGTTTAATTTAATAACTGGCTAAATCCAGTGATTAGATGCTTGGCAAACGACAAATCTCATGGTAATATTGCTAGCACCTTCCTGATAAACTAGAATACTAGAGGACTATCTGTATATGCACTGTATGTATATGAGGGGCCATGCAAGCCAGAGTTCATTCTGCGCCTCTCACAGAACATATGTATTTTCACTCTCATATTTGTCTCATATTTTCACCTTCACCTTCTGCAGATATTGCATATAAAAAATGAGTCAATCTGTATTAAAGGAAAAGTATATATGCACGGAAATATATTTTAATACATACATACAGTATATATGTTTATATGTATGAGATTTGCTGAAACAGGTTCTCGATACCCCAGCAGACAACTGACTGTTGCTTGCTGTAGCCCTATGCATCCCACTTGGTTATTCTTGCTACACCTGTCAAGTTTCCTTTTCTCACATGTACTACAGAGTAGAGTTAGCATTATAGTACAATATTACAAATAATCAATTGTTCTAACATAATCTCATAACCTGACAAAACTACATAGTTAGCTAAAGATAAGACTTGTCTGCAGCTTCTATTAGATATAAGATGTCACTACAGTCCCATACACACCCACACAGATTTTCACAAAGTCACTTTCATTTAAAGCAAAACTCCTGTCTGTGTATCAGGCCAACATTTTGATAAGAGAACAGCATCTGCATCCAAGATTCAAAGCCAACTGGGCAAAGAGCATCCTGCTCCTATAATGAAAGTGCAGTCAAAAGATGACTGGCAGAGTGATGCATTAATAAATCACTTTTTCAATAACAAAACAACTGTAAACATAAATCTGACTGAAGAGAGTGTGAACATTTTAACATCTGAAATAACCCCAAACTGAAAGAGTCATGTTTCTAAATCAGTGTTTGGACTTTATAGTTAGAGTCTGAGATCATAGGTAAGGAGGCAGCTGTGTGGGAGACTGTTACAGTCAAACATAGTGGGAAATGTATTCAATTGTGTGGATATTTACTTGTAACCGTTAGCCCTATCTTACTCTCTGCTTGCATTCAAATCAACCAGCATATGTACAAGAAAAAATGAACACACATTCCTAATCTACTGTATGGACTTAAACTACTGTGTGCAATAGGAGAAAACAGACAGAGGATAGAAATAAAAATTCATGCTGGAGGGTCTGCTGAAGTTGGGAAACTCGGCTCTGGGATTTTAAGATCAGTCAGAGCAGGTTCAGGTGCCTGTAGCCCTCGGCAGCGCTCTGCTAGCACTTTTCCAATCTCTGTTAAATGACGAACACCACTGAGGGGGAAAAGAGGAACACCTCCAGCAAATCATGATGACCTGAACAATCTCAGTGTGTTTAAGTAAAAGTCACTGAAGTTGATATCTGACTCGATTCTGATTAATTTCCACTTACGAATGTGGCTCAAACTTGATCTGAAACCATCAAAAACCTTAGGCATTTCTGCTGGTAACCATCTGATTTGCCCTACACCAAAATTTTACAATGGCTAGAAACCTAAAAGAAATTGGAATGATATATGAAAATTTTCAATTTAAACAAAAGAAAAAAAAAAATTAACCCTGCTGGAGATGTTGCTCTAATGGAGAGACATGCTGGTTGATCTGTTCACCACTTTGGTCCAGACTGAAATATCTCAGCTACTTTGTACAGACATTCATGGTCCCCTCAGGATGAACTGTCATTTCTTTGGTGATCCTGTTGCTTTCTATTTAGCACCGTTAAGTTGCCTGTGTGAACTGTTATAACCACTGTTTCCAAGATCAAGAATGATCCTTAATGCTTAGCTTGTGAGTCGACATGTCCTCAAAGTCCTATAAGTGCTACAGATGTAATCATGGTCACATTTCATTGGCTCGATCTCCATCAGACGGTTGAGAAAGCTGTTCCTTTTTGTTTTATCAGAACTGTTTCACACAACCTCATTGGAAAGCTTACCCTCCTCTACATATTAAGAAACAAACCCCTATAGCCTGGTATCCCCAAAATCAACAGCTTAGTATGAAGTAAGATATCTGTCAAGGTGGCTTCCCAATCAATTTCTCCTATCACACCTCAATAATCACATAATACAGGCTGTGATGAAGTGCCAGTTAGCAGTGAAAACTCCCCTAATAGGCCAGTCTGAATCCATACATGAGACAGATGTCTGCAGGAGCATGCAGTGCATACAAAGGCGTGTAGACACCACACCTAGACCTGCACACACTGACACACACACAAATCTGCTGGTGGCTGGGCAGCGATACCGAGAGACCCGAGGCTCATAAATGGGGTAAAGTGTGAAGCACAGGCCCCCCCCCTCCCGCCCTCGAGGGATCCCATTAAATCAACACACATAGTGCATTTTGCCATTTTCCCCCAACCATCAGCAAATTCAGTGTGATCCCTCCAGTCACCAGCAATCTAAAAGTGCTGCCACTCAAGAGATCAGAGCACGAGCAGGGGGGGGGGGTTCCCTCAGGGTACAGAGTGGAGGGTTCATGAGTTCTGCATGTGCAGTCACCCTGTGCTCTGACACAGTCCATCCATGGATGCTTTGAAAAGTGCGCTGAATCCTCCTGCTGTTCTTATTGCTTTAACATGAGGTATTTACCATCACTTTCCCCTTAGGAAACAACACAATCACTGAGACATGCTGATGGTCACCAGTTTTCTAGCTGTCTTTCATGGACTCAGACTCACACTAAACTGCTGATTTTTTGGCTGGCCTGATTCTTTTGGAAAGTAGAAAAAATTTAATTTTCCTGTTATTTTGCCATGTTACATTCAGATAAAAAAAAAAAAAACAACCTCATCTGCAGCTATCGAACATCACGACTTCAACCTTTACCTCAGCAAGGTAGATGCAGTCCCTGTCCGACCCGCCCTTCGCCTGCAGACATTGTGTGTCCGATTTATGAGCTGACAAGCTTCTCCTCCAAATTCATTATTTAATAGAGAGGTTATGGTCGTAGCTTCAAAGATGCTGTGTATGAGCTGATGAGAGGGGTGGGCGAATGGAGGGGCTCCACTTCAAAACTCTGTAAAGGTCTCCCAACTCCCGAGGATGTAATTTTAAAACCAGTTGACATGCAAGTCAGGGTATACCGCACTCACCATCGGCAGCCCCTGGCCAGAATGACTGAAGCCTCTCCCAGAAAAATACAACAAAGAACACATTAAAAATTCTGTGGTAGAGAAACATTTCTTTACAATGGAGTTTAGCTGTGTTAAGGTGTATGGATAAAAAAGAGGAAAATGCATAGTGAATTCTCCAAACACATGGTTTTTAGTGCTGAATATACACTGAAACAAAACGTTCATCACAAATAAAAAAAATGTTTTTTAAATGAATGTGAGCTGTACAATTTAAATTGAGCAGAATAACTGCCCAGTCCTTGAAAAATACATGAAAGACAGAAATGATCTTCAGCATATAATCCATTCTGTATAAAGTGGGCTCCACCACCTGCTCAAATCCACAATGTAGTGAGAAATAATGCTAAAAAATGTCTTAAAATACAGTGTAGCAAATAACTGACAACAGGCAAGGGACAAAGGTTCATTTCAGGCAGCAGTGCCTCCCTTTATCCTCCAAGTCTTTGAGCAAACTGAGCTTAGAACTCAGTCATCTTCTTGTGTGTGTCAGCCTTCTTGTGCTCTCTCTGGATGGACAGCTCCTGGGCTTTCTGCTGGGCCAGCAGCCGGCGGGCCGCTGACAGCTTCTCTTCCAGCTGCTTCACTGTGGATGCGCCCCTTTGCACACACAAACAACAAACAGATTAGGAAGTGTGGAGAGACGAGGAGACAAGTTGGTTTTAGCTGCATTTTCCAGAAAAACTCAGCCACGGAAACAGGTGTCTAACCTCGACTCTTCACGCCTTATTTCCATTTTCACACACCTCCCACAGTCCTCCTCATTTGTGAATTCATTTTACTTGACAGGAACATCATAGCAAGTAGTGCTCATATTTTACAATAAATTATAGTTGTGTAAGCAGTGCATTTGTGTACATATATGTGTGTACATGGTATGCTGTGGTTGCTAATGTTTCTGTATTCCCCGTGGACATAACAGCTGCTGAGCATCTGTGGGGAGACGGGGAGCTGAGGTTCCAGTGCAATTAACTGATTATTAATGACATCTTGGCTCATTTAAGGTCATTTCCCAACAGTCACAGAGGTCAGTTAAGACATATAGAATAGCAGAATAAACATTTGTTGGACTCAGTACTAACCTGCCTGTTTTCCTGTTGAGTGACTCGGTCAGTTTCTGGATCTCTTTTTCTGTCTGGGACACCCTCTGAGCAGCCTGGAACAGCCCACATTCAAATTTCTCTTGGTGCTTTCCCCTCCCCTGTAAGCCTCCACACCAGTCACTGCTGACGGCGCAGCAGCACCCCCC
>BRZM01001072.1:70976-107047 GCA_033238685.1 Lates japonicus | reverse complement strand
GGCTTTCAGGTGCAGTTTTGTCAACTGCATGGTGTATCCTTTACAAAGGAAGTTATGTTTGATAAAAGCTTCATGCCAAATTACTTCCATCCATCCATCTATTATCTATACCACCCGGAGGGATGGCACCTGGAGGAAACCCACACAGATACAAGGGAGAACAGGCAAGCTCCACGCAGGAAACCCAAGGGTTTGAACTCAGCAGTCATGATGATGTGAACATAAAATAGTTGAAAGTGGATGACTTGGATGATTTGGTACCAGCTGTCATTCATTATGTTAAAAGTTAAAATTCTTATGTTTAGCAGATCCACATCTGAATTTAGCTTGTTAGCATGCTGACAGCAATAGAAATGTCATCACTTTTTTCAGGGTATTTCGTCATTAAACCAAAGTAATGCAGTAAATGAAATGTTGACAATGTCAGGAGATCACCAAACTAATTACAATTCATCCTATGGGGAACGTGAACGTCTGCAACATTTCAAGGTAATCCATCAAATACTACAGTTTTAGACAGAAATTTCTATTTGAACTTAAAAATGCCAACTTGCTGGTGGCTCTAGAGGAAAAGTCAGGGGATTACCAAAGGTATTGGGATTCATCTAACGGGAACCATGAATGTCTGTACAAAGTTTCATGGGACCCCATCCAATAGTAGTGGAGATATTTTTCTCTCTATGACACACCAGAAATATAGATTTTGCTGTGAGTTGGCTGGTATCTTTGGGTTTCTTCCCCAGTTGCACACCATCTTCTCCATGTTATGGAACACGCAGACGAAATCCTTGACCGTGGTACCCGCAACACCTGGAGGTACAAAGATCAATGTCAAATCGTACATTTTCCAAAACAACTGAGATCTTATTAATATCTCACTTCAATGTCTTTTATTGCACATCTGTAGGACTTCAGTGGCTGACCTGTGCTGGAAGGTTTCTGGACCACTTCAGTGTAGTTTGTGCTCTTGATCATGGTGTTGTTAGTGCAGGGTCCATTTAGCAAGGTGTACACTTTCACTCTAACATCTTTCATCAGATCAAACTGGGCACTGTATGACCTCCTAGATGTCCTGATCACCTGCCAATCCAGAAAGACAAATCCATTATTTATCACAGCTTACAATTAACATTTAGGTTTAGTTAGTTAACGGCATCAACAAAGATGCCCATAGAAACGAAATAAAAATTAAATGTGTGTCCCTGAATGTTTGTATTCAAAGCAGATTACTGCTGTCAGTCAGTCTTATTTGAAAGGAAATCTGATGCCTGGTAACATCTCCTGATGCATTCAAGTACAGTGAGAACTGCTTGTATCCTGCCAGCAATAAAAGCACCTTTTAAACACATGACAGTAAGACTGGATAGGGCTGTGTAAAAATTATATTACTTTTCAGGAACTCAAAGTCAAGCTTTGATAGCTGTTGTGTTTCATAGTTTACCTGAAACATCAGCCTCTAAAACTGGTTGGACTGTATGAGATTATGCAAGAACATTCATTGTACTCATATCACGTCACAGTCATTTTGACACCCATCACCTTGGCCACAGATATGATTATCATCAAACCATTACACATTCATTGTTATCACTGTCACTGTAGTCTGACTCCTTCCTGCGTCAGATACCAGCATCACTTGGAACATCACAATAGACACAGATGTATTGTTGTTTCAACCCTGTTAGTCATAGCGCAATCACAGAAGTTCGTACAGATCTTTGACTCAGACATCTGGGATTTTCCCCTTAACAGCTGGCTTATAGACATGGTAATCAGCTTCTTTGTGGGTACTTTTACTTCTGCCTTATGCAAAATGATTTCCTTGGGCAGACAAAATGTGCTCCAAGAATCAACGACTCCCATCTCTTCCAAACAAAACTTATTTTTATGAAACATAAAGTTTACACTAGTCTCCTTGATTAAAAGGTTTCAGTAGATCATCCAGAGTGATGTGGTAGAGTTCAATTATGTCTAGATATGATAAACAACTTTTTTCACACACACACATGCCCTTTTTCCACATAGATTTACATATTTAATCAGGGTCTTCCAAAGTGGAGCAAGCTCCAGATACATAAAAAGTGAAACTCCATCCAGCCCATTTTATGGGTCATTCAAGGCGCCTGTTAGTGTAATCTGAGCACAATAAAATCATGTCATCTGTGCAGGGTTATACTATTGTTCTTCATTACTGTTATACAGCATTATGTACATAACTTTAGGGAAGTATTCACACAATTTTACAGCAGTAAAATCTGTATCCTTACGCCTGGATCTCATAGCCTACTGTACCATGTGTGAAATTATTGTATATGATTAGAATAAAATTGTAAGCACTCACAGTCCAACTGCCCTTGTATGTATTGAAGTACTCCAGCTGATACAGTTTTGGGCACTCTGTCCTGTTGATCAGGCTGGCTGGGGGGGTCCATGTAATCTCCAGATGTCCAAGATGACCAGGGTCTAATATCACAAGGTTCTCGGGAGGATCCACTGCAGGTGAAAAGCATGTTAATTCACAGTATGAATGTTAATGGCCAGTCAGACCGCCTGACTTTCCTCTGGTCTGGTCAACATCTCAACAACATATATTACTTTTAAATCAGCCATAAATTTGAATCAGGGCAAAACAAATAAAACAAAAATCTATGAAAAAATCTACCACTTTTATAAGGAAAACGAGGCTTTGATATTCTCATAATTTATAAACTTGTGTTTTTTTCTTTTTCAGAAACGTTAATGAAGTGAATATCTTTTTATTAACAGCCTTCAGGCACAAAGTCGCAACCAAACTGGCAACCACCTCTCTGTAAATACATTTTTACTGTATTTGGTCATCTGGTTTCCTCAGTAATTTACATAAACAAATGAGGACTAACCCGTAAGTCCATTGCAATATATGCCTTCCCTCCAGGTTAGAAAGAGCAGCATCAGTGTGGCTTGATGAGTCAACGAGGGTTTACTTGCCATTACTCACGTTTCTAACTGAGCCAGGAAAAGTAAAGTGAAGAAGATGTTAAAATGGCACAGCTTACTGTAAAATGTAACCGTTAAATTGTAATCTTAATTGATTTAACAGGGCAATAAAAAAAATGTGAAAAGCGTGAAAACAACATTAAAAAAAATATCATAAAAATACCTTAAAGATGTCCGAAATACTTGCGGAGCGGCTTTTCGCTGAGGTCCGACATAAAAAAAAATATATATATTGTTAGATCAAGTAATACGACAAGAAATAAAGCTGTCAGACTTGAAAACGTACACACTCCTACCTGAAAGTAAGAGGGAGCGTTTTCCTTCTGCAGCAGGTTCAGGCAAAGTTGAGTAGACTGACACAGCGTGGGTGGACGGACCCATTTGTATGCTCATGTGCATGTGTAACCGCAAAATTCTGACATAAACGGTAACGTGTTTTTTTTTTTTCTTCCCCGTAATGCTTGATTCCCAAATAGCCTAAATCAGGAAATTAATCCCAGGGGAAATCTGTGCGTAATTATCGCGTATCCGCAGAGGTATTTCAATATAGGAGGGGGTTGGTGTTGTGTCACTATTTGAGGTAACATGTCGTTTAATTTTAATGACACGACAGTTGATAATTCATGTTGGCTCCTGTCCTGTCACCAAGACTTGTGGATGACTAAAAGTTCTACCGAAATGTTCTTTATGTCTGGCCTTAATAATGCCTCTGTGGATTAGTCAGTGCCATATATTATAACCATCATATTTGTCACTTTTTTTTTTCTTTTTTCTTTTGGTCACGTAAGAAATTTTTACTGAATTTTACGTCTTGAAAGATCCCATGAAAACGCCCAGTGGTCTTTGACGCAACAGATCTAAGCCTCTCAGCCAGAAGAGGTCAGTCAAAACAAAGCTTTTCAGCTTGGTGTTAGATCACTCTTTAAAATACTTCTGTCTGAATTTGTTCCATTTGGAACATTTGGAAAATCAATTTTTCATGAACTGCATTTTTTTGTGATTCTTAACTCCTGTGCTGTTGCTATGGAGATAGTACTCACAGATACCTCATTTGGTACACACATGGTTACCAGCATGGATTAGTCAGCATCTGACAAAGCCTAACCCCATTCCAACAGATCTCAGTTGCCCCATGACGCATCCTGACCATTACTTGCAGAAATAAGGACATGATCCCTTGCTGGCATCCCACCTGTAAAACCAGTGTGTCAGGGAGCTTGAGCTTCTGCCCTGCATGACGTTGATGCCAAAAAATGCTTGTTTTAAAACCCCACCAATTCTCCAAAAAATATGTCATTTGCTAAAGTTTATGAGTGAACGGGTCAGTGCTAATGAGAACATGCTGTATGCTTCCACCCGAGCTGTACCTTCTCCCTGCATGAAATATCTAGCTTCAGTGGTCCAAAGTAGCTACATATGTTGCCTCAAATATTGTACTATGCTTCTTTTACCACTGTGTTGCTTAACAGAGACCTAAACTAGGGGTTAATTTGATCAGCAGACTCTTGAAATAAAACATATACTTGTAGCATATGCAGTTTATCACCAAGAGTATACCCTCAAACGGTTGGCAATAAACTCACCAGTCAACCGTAATGCAGGCTACTATTGGGAATTACCTGACTCACATCTGTTCATCTTTCTAGTGAATGTGGTATACCTGTCAACAACTGACAACAGCTTGAAGGCAAATCCGCGATAAATATGACACGTTGTAGCTGTTTCCAACTTAACAAATCGGCAAGAAATGCTTGAATGCACCTTCACCATCCGTGTGCTGCCGTTTGTCATATGGGTTGATAATATTTTAATGTGGTGTTATGGGATTTGATAAGCTCAATGTGACAAACCTACTAACTGTAACTGGATGACATCATGGCCAGCTGTTTCAAAGGTAAGCCATGTGACTTCTTTTTTTTCTTTTCTATTTTGTGGAGGGAAGGTTGGGATAGGGGGTAGAGGCATGGAGGTACACATCCTTCAGAGCATCCGTAACACCAAAGGCTACAATGGTTTTTCATGCATGATCGGATTAAGCATTAAAGAAATTAAACTTTCATTTGTATGATTTGTACCTCTAACATGTTGATATTTACTTGACAGAGTCCTTAGAAACAGCAAACTAAAGGCCAAATAACACGCACAACAGTGAGTCTGCACACTGACTCCAAACCACAAGTTGGTTAAGTTAAATATAGCCAAGGGTTTTGACCCTTGTCAGATCTTCATGACCTTATCAAAATGTTTGTTCAGATCTAGTTGCGGTTTGGAGTCATTGCATCAATCTTTCAGTGGTGGCAAGTACAGACATGGTAATTTAAGTGAGCTAATCCATGTGGTTCTGTCTCAGTGGATTGAATTGTCACCAATGCGTTATTATCTCAGTCTTTGAAGCTTACTTTTGAGGTGATGTAGTGTTTGTGCCTGCTGCAAAAACAGGCTAAAATCTGTGGTTGTGTATTACGATGTGCAGATGTTTTTGAAAGGACTAAAAGACATTGTTTATTTTCTATTTCCTTAGCGCATGTTGACGATGGTGATACAATATATGGATTAAACGGAACTCAAAGCGTCGCTGCTCTTGTTATTACTAGCAGCTGTGACCAAAGACAAACACAGACATGAGTATGGTTCACCGGTAGTTCATTAGGTCAGTGGTCAAAGGACAGGCTTATAGTTGGCAGCTGACTGGAAAGAGAACAAATCCAAACAGGCCGAGATATGAGATGAATCTGGCAAGCAGCAGGACGTATACTCAGGTAATAGGCAGGTAAAAGGGCATACAGGACTAATACAAAAGGCACACATTGCTCAGAACCATAGAGCCAGTTAAGCGAGCACTGAGCACAGGAAAAGCAGACAGGACTGCTCAGGGTGGCTGCCAGGAGGTTGGACAGACTGGTGAAACCACTTGGAAAGGAGACAGAAGAAACAGCTTGAGCTGCAGACACAGGTGGGACTGCTGGGGGAGGCAGCTCAGAAGCTGGAGAGACTCATGGAACAGCTTAGGAGGACAACCTGGTGGCAGGGGAGATGGGAAATGGCCCAGGAGGGGAAGCCCAGAAGCCGGAAAGTCAAAACATACAGGCCCACAAAGGATCAGGATGATGAGACTCAGGGGATGCGTGCAGGATGACTGGACTTGAGGGAGGAACTACAACACTGAGGGTGAGAATGAAAATGAATCGTGGCACACTGAGGAGCAGAGTTTCACGAAAACACGAACAAACTCTTGCCAAAACCAACCTCCTTTTCCCAAGGTAAATTTTTCTAGGATCTCAGAATTTTTAGCATGTGTGTGCCTGTGTGTTCAAGTACTGTACATCTAGTACATCTAGACATAGAGATGTCAAGATGTCTAGCCTTGAAATGCTGTTATTATGGTCATATTACTGGATCAACGTTTCAGCCACAGCAGTTCCTTTCTATTGTTCATATCAAAATGGCAGATTGACAGCTAAATGAAAAAATATACTGGCACGCAGACACACACACACACATCTCCAAACCAGTGAAGAGCAGCCCAACGACGGGTGGAGCATCAACTGCATAAAATCTGACAACAAAATGTCAGAGAACTATGCTCCCCTGTCAAAATGGCTGCATGCCATGTATCTTTCTTCACTGGCACCACACACAATGATAACCTTAGGTCAGACTGTGCGCTCATAGGACAGCTTTAAAAAACCACTTAAGAATGACACCATAACCACTTTATAATTAATTATCTGCAGTCTTGCATTAGGAAGAATGTGATGGAATGGAGTGATATATTCCCAGGAAGTAGTAATTCTCAAATTATAACTCTCACAGAGAGATTAAAAAGACAGGGGGGTGGTAAAGATGGGCTCAGGATCAGACTCAAGAGAGGAACTGGTTTTTGGTTCTGGCAGGAAAACAAGCATGAACACACAGAAACTAGAGAGAAACAGACCTGGGCTGTGAGATGCAGATCCAGAGGAGCAGAAACAGAAAAGAACTTCGACTGGGAGCCATGAGCCAGATCCAACTGAGGCATCACATGTCATGTTGTGATTTTGCAATTTCTGTTGACATTGTTTTTGCACTTCTGACTTACCATATTGGAATTAGGCAGTTGATTCCCATCTCATCCCCATCCCGTCTCATGACTTCCTGTGCTTAGAACTACAACTATATATATATATATATATATATATATATATATATATATATATATAACAGACATTGCATTAGGTGGGACAGCAAGCAAAGAGCCTGAAGTGTGAGTAATAGAGACAAGACAGCCCAAGCTGCAAAGGATTTGACTTTATTTTATATTGTCCATGTTTGTTTTTTAAGAAAACCCTGGAATTTATACAGATGATATGTACAGGTTCAGTCATTCTCTCGCATGCATTTGACTTGTTTTAAAATACAAAAAGCTTGTATACATGAGTTTGGATTTTCTCGGCAGTGTAGTAGTTAGACATGACTCACTGTTGCACTGTTTTCTTTGGATGAGATGACAAGCGCTAAATCATTACAAGCAAAATTCCTGATATCTGTTGTAGCACATGAACCAATCACAGGTAGATGTAATTAGTGCAATGGATTTATCACACATGTTATGTAGTATAGATCAGCACCACTGCCTGTAGAAAATAATGTGCCAATTTGACTCCACGTTGAAGAATGTTCATTAAGTTTTGTTGCATGCGTGTTGTAAAGGGAGAGTCACGAAAAGCCAAATGAAAAACAGTCTGTACATTGCTCTTCCTCAAAAACAAGCAAACTTGCCTCCAGGCCTCATAAAATACCCACCGTCAATTAGTAGCATCTGTACAACAAAACAATAAAATAATAAAGAACTGGAGAGAACTTTTCTTGAGGTAAAACACTACGTTCACAGATGACGAGACACATGAATGTTTAAAAGTAAGGGCAAACCTTTTTGACGACAGGTTCACATTTTTTCCAAGTCTGTCCTAAAACAATACTCACATACTCATGTGTCTTGAGAGAATTATCAGTCTATTCAATCACTCTTCTAGTCCAAACTGGCCCTGAGGAAATCTCTTTTTCCGCTGCAACTCAGCTGCAACTCAGCTACGAAATGATCTCCTGTAAGAGAAAAATCTCACTGTAAATTGACTCCATTTAGAAGATGTGTTTTATCCGAACCACACCACTGAAGCCTCACACTAGCTTAGCCAGTATAAATATGGGGAAAAATTACAGCTACCGAAAGCATACAAGCATGTGACTGTTGTTTTAAGATGACTTAATTGTGAACCGTACCATAGAACAAAGACTTAGCAACCGCTGCTGAACATACAGTACAATCACCACAGCATGTGTATGTGTTAAATATTCTGTACACAAGCCATCTGAATACTGTTAATGCAAGTTCTGCAGGAGCAGTGTGTGTGCATGCGTGTGTGTCTCTCATCATTAGGAGATCCACCAGCTGTCTAAAAGAGTTGAAAGGGCCACAACAATGCTTTTGCTGAAGGCTGTAATGAAAGGCATGCCATTGTGATTTGGCACTGGGTTCATTTACAGTAAAAATAATGAATGACAGGGCACCATGACATACAGTGGTTTGCAGGTAAAACAAGAATAAGGCATCAGTGTTGTGAGCAGCTCCACTGAATACAAACAGAGGCCAGTAAGTCATCTTACCTTTTAGACCTGGTGAAAACCACACACCCATCACTGTGATGTGCTCACTCGCATAGACATGACAAAAAGGGGGGATAGCCCCACACCCACATGGTATTGTATTGGACTTAAGGGTGTATAACTAAAACACTTCTTAGTAATTGGCATTGTAACAAATTACCAGCTCCAGCATGCATGTACCTGCATGTGTGTGAATTAGTGAGGGAATCCATGATAATGGTAATTCACAAGATTAAAAATGGTTACAGGTTACAAAAGCCACTCCTTGCTTGACTAACTACACAAAAGGAGACATGACATGCCCTGGCATACATCGCCTGTCACTGTGGATATGAAAAAGCAAATAAATAAACAAGGCGTGAGTCATGTATAGCAAGTCCGGCAGTGTCCCACAGCTGTTAGCTGCCATTGTTACAAGCACAAAGAGCTTTCAGGGTGTGTAATGCTATCTCCAGCTTTTGAGTTTGCCACACCTTGTAGAGAAAATAGTTATCTGGAACTACCATTTTATTCCCCCATAAAGATGATAAAAGCTAGATGGAAGCTCACAGTCATTGTGGTGTTAACAGATGGTAATACTTGTTATCAGATGGCTCAGCCTCAGTCCTCAGGAGAGATAATTTCAAGCTGTTTGGACTATTCTTCCTGTGACATGAGTCACTTTTCTGACTTAGACCACAACAGTAACCACATACTGTATGGCGGTTATGCAAGCTATTCTTTCTTCCTACTGTGCCTCGACTCATGTGGTGCCAGCATGGCTAAAAGGCATCATGATTCATCATAATTCTTTTCAGTTTTTCACTCATCTTACTCCAAAACATAAATCAACTGTGTGTTATCTGGAAAACGAGAAAAGAGAACGGAATATGTGCAATGACACATAAAACATAAGACAGTAGTGCATACATACAATAACTTATGGCAGTTAACATCATTTTTAGGCACCCGTAACCATTTTAAACACCCAAAATTTGAAAAGCAAACCCGAGGTAGGTTACACATTTTATTGTCTCCCAACCTGTAATTTTAGACTGATGAAGATCATGAGAATTTACAATGCTGCCATTAGCATCATAATTTCTTTCCTTTGTGACTCATGTCCTTCAGATGTAGCCAGCTTCTGAAATGTTAACATGGCGCTGTGTGCTACAAATTTTGAGGTTATTTTTCAAATGATCTGCCAGTGTTTCATAATAGATGAACATTTCATAACGTGATGAATTAATATGTTCCATAGATGCTGTTCTCTGTTAAATATATGGTAGCCAGGACCATAAAAGATAACCTCTCTGCAGCAGCAGAAAACAGTGTAATGGATGTGGGTATTTCCAGAGGCAGGCTGGCAACAGTAATGTTCACTCACTAGGATTTTGTGAACAAGAAAAATGTGCGACATGTGGCTCTGTGATAATTTGTGCGTATTCTACAATCAAGGCCTGGTTAACTGGAAGCCATGAATTTTTATTTATTTTTTTTAATCTCTGCAGTATCTGTTCTTTGGAATATGCTGGCACAATATCAGCTGATACAACCAATTCAGAGGAAGCAGAGGTTCTCACAAACAGTATTCAAATAGGGGTATCTGACCGAAGAGACGTTTGTACTATAAGGAGCAAAGCAATGCCAGTGAAAAGCTAATTCATGCCAGTCATGGCAAAGTAAGTGAATTAAGCCTCAAGCGTCTCAGTAGACCACAGACTTGTGTGTGTGGTCTAAACTAAACCTATAATTCATTGGTTGAAAAGAAAAACATTACGTGTGAATTCAATAAACTTATGAAATCATTAAAGATATCCCCCCCCTTTAGGGCACAATATGTCCTACTTTTAGATGTTGCAATGCAGTTTCACATGATGACACAAGAGGGTGTTTTTGCAGTTTTTGCAACAAATAATTTGCTACATCTTTACAAGACATCAAAAACAGCCTGAGGTCATTTAATGGACATTTAAAGCAACACTGTGTAACTTTTGCTGAGCAACACCGCCTTCTGCAGCCACAAGTGGTAAACAGTTCTGTTGGGCTCTGAATCAGAGCAGAGTTACACTATCAATTGCTTGACCAGAGGTCTAACTGCTTAGTCCCACTCACTGAACTCCAAGCAGTGAGCACTGAGCAGCGTATACTGCTCCCAACCTCTGTGCTGTTGCTGTAACAAACACAAAAACTCCATCTATATTTTAAGGGCTGATCTTTAATGATTTCTACGTCTTTTTAACTCCTCTACAGTTCTGCATTATTCTTGAACTTACTGGGCATGATTCCTGCAGTTTGAGCAGCTGACTATCACTCAGCACCCGCTCACCAAAGATACATTGTAATTGTTCTTTTTTAAAATCGTTACATAATGTTGCTTTAATTGATGGCATATCAATGCTTCGTCAATATATCACTGATAAGGATCAATACAGGTCATGAAATCCTCAGCTTCCCTTCAGGGGTGCGTTTTCAAATACAGTATACTGTGGCCATGTGAGTCCTCATGTCCTCAGTTTTATTCACGCACAGTACTAACCTCCACATAAAATGGTGTTCTGTGCAAGAAAACTACACGCCCTTTCAAGTTCAGTGAATCTGTGAGGATTGATTTTAAAATGAATGATATCCCGTGGCTGCCTAATGGAGTTTAATCCTATCCAAAAAAACGGACTTGCATGCCAACTACCTGACAAGAAGACTGATATTGCCCTGCAGACAAATTGATTCACAAATAAGGAACTACTGACAAATTGATTCAAAATAAAGGCTAAAATGTCATGATTAGATGAGCAGGTGACAAATCTGTTACACTGGCACATAACTTGAATTTTCAGTTTTAAAAGCCATAAATTCAGTCTTGCACAATGTTTGTGACAAAATTAAGCTTCTCATATGTAGGAACATTTTATGCTGTCAACACTGCTGTCAGCTCTTTTGATAAACAGTGCGAAAATATGCTATTTCTCATGGCAATTCTCATGTTACATTGGTGCCAACCAATTTGAAAACCTACACACAGAAAACAGGTGAGATCTAACTGTTCAGCCGCACCTGAACAGCCCATCAGGGTTAAGCCACACAAAGCAACAACATATAAATATAAAACAACTGAATAAATACATAAATAATTTCATTTCCCTGAAATAATGAACTGTATCAGAAACCACATACAGCAGGGTGGCCTGGCAGTAAGATAAGACCATACTGTGTGTTTGAAGGGCTTGCAAGAGTGATTACCTCTAGGCAGCACTGAGCCACTTTCTGATCCAGAGGCCCATCACTCAGACTCCTCCACTCACAAACACATACAGTATAAACATGTTTCATTTGCTAGTAGAGAATGTAGAGGAATAAAAACTGCTTTGAATATAACGCGGCTAACCCGTTCTCTGAACTGAATGACAAGCAGTAATTGGCAATGACTGGGAAGAAAGTATAAAACCTTTAGAAAAGTTAGAATACCATTTTTCAAAAACAGAAATCTTGCACGTACACTGGAAAAACGCTACAAAACAGGATCTTCATGCTTTTGGCAACAGCCAAACATGTTCTCACAGTGGTCAAATGTCACCTCTCCTGGTGCATGCAGGTTTTATATTGAGAAAGAGTGCATGATTCGTACAGTAGTTTAAAGATGTCAAAACCGCACCCGTGTTTGAAAACAGGCACAATGTCTACTGTTGCGTGACTTCCCGAAAGTTGTCACATCTATTACTTGTTTCTTTTCAGAGGCAAGCCTTCTTCCTCAACAAGCAGAGGAGGTGGTAAATGCTCAAATGCAATACTTGGCAAATTAATCAACAGTACTGAAGAATCAGGCTTGGCTGCTGAAAAAAAGGTATAGTAGGGACCTGATGCAAACTGTGTAAAAAACAGAACAATAATAAATTCAAAGATGAATTTTCATGAGAAAAATCAATGACACAAAAAAGAAGGGTAACTCAAAAGTGTAAGAACCACTCGAGTCAGTCAGTCAGTGGTTTAGGGTTTGTGAGGCCAGCGTGCAGCTTAGGTCTCTTAAGTGAAAGAGTGAGTTACATGTCTGTCACCTCCTCACTGCCGATGCATCCAGCACCTGCATGGAAATGTTATCAGCACTGGCACTTGCAGGCTCAATGATCACTGAGCTTGTTGAGAGGAATGCATAGGTCTATCTGCAGACCCTTTGTCTCATCTGTCTATCCAAGTTCAAACTGTGCAGCTCAGGAAACACACAGTCACGTTGCAAGTCCACACACATACAGGATGACCCCAGTAACTAGAACAGGATACAAATGGAAATGCGATGGACAGGAAGTGGGCGGCAGCTGACATCATATGAGGAGACAGAGGTTACTTCAGGCTCCTGTCTCCTGTTTCAGTCAGGCAAGAAGTAGACTCCCTTAAACCCCACCGCCCAGTGGGTCCTCACCCCGAGGGGCTCTCCGGTCCCTGGCGATAGGGTGCGGGTTCAGGCTGGGGGCAGGGGTTGGCAGGATGACTGCTGCAGGTCAGACGACAACATTCAGGCTTGTGTCAAACGGCTGACAGTTGTGTGGGCTTCAACGCGGGTAGGTCCAGCAGAGCCTGGACGGTCACGCCCACCTTCACCAGACCGCGCTCCTCTAGGATGTGATGGGGCAGACAAAGCTTGTCCTGAATTAGCAGAGAAACGTCTTTAGTCAATTATAGTAACAAAGACAGGTGGGGTTTACACAGCGTCTCGTCTGCCTCATTACACAATGGGTTGATTTGAAACAAAAATATACTTTCTCATTCATCTGTGGCAGATATCAACGAAGCATGAAGACTGATTTGATTTTATGTGATACTCATCTTTGAGATCTATCATTCTTATCACCACAGATCTTCTCACTATGTTAGGCTTTATTGAGATACTGACATGCTGTATATGATTAATAGTCTTGCTTGAGAAAACCTGGAACTTTCTCAAGGATCTTTGTGGTTGACTAAAAACTTGAAATGGATTTCCCCAAATTTCAAAGACAATTCAAACAACATAAATTCACATCTACGTTTTCAAATGAAAATATTTCAATACTACACATTTAGTGGTATTAAATGTCATTGTTGAGTAGTAACCAAATTTCACAATTAGACTTTCAGATGCTTAAGACTATTATGACCTTTATTTGTCTCCATACAAAACTGTCTGTATGGGTCAATACCATTTGAGGCAAGTAAGAAAATTTGTTTTAGTAATTTGGGTGGACTGACCCTTTAGCTCCATTTGTTTGGGTAATTTTGGGTGCACTCTGCATTTTCTGCTTGCTGCTTTCTCATCAGATATTGAAGCGTGGAGTGTGGCTCTTGTTTAGATTTCTACATGTGTTTTCTGCAGTATGGATATAAAAAATAACTGTTTTGTAGTAAGAATTTGAATAATTTTGAAATGCTGTTTTTAACTCCATTACAGAAGCTATAGGATAAATTTTCCATTAGTGGGAGGCTCAGTTAAATGAAAGGGTAAAACCAGACCAGCGAGTGTGCACGATTTAACTTGTAGTCAGTTATTACGATACGTTTGTACATAATGTTCCAGAGCTCAGCAGTTAAAATCACTTGTACGTCACAAATCTTATAATAATCTAATAAATATACAATTTAAAGCTGAGCTTGTTTGGAAAAATGTTTATATGTAATGCATGACTGAGAATGATAGATAGTTAATAATATTACCTGTGGTACACCCAGCTTCTTACAGGCATCCAAGAAGTTCTCCACATTCCTACGGCATTTAGCCATGCTAAGCTTTGGCTGGAAGCCAGAGTATCAATCATGTTAGCAATTAAAAGCAGAACAAACAACAACTGCATATGAAGCTCTAAGGCCATGTAGCAATAAATGGAGAATGCATTAAAATCTACACACATTTAGAAAGCTATAAATATGAAAAAAAAAAAAAAACTCTTACTATCACAAAGTCATATTTTTCAAGAAGCTATGGCTTAATTAATGTGCTTACCACTGCAGGTGATGGTACATGGATGCTGGCAACCGATCGAGGACAAATGTGATTGGCTAAATGGCAAAGGACAACTCCATCCATTAGAGCAGCTCCAACATCATCTGGAAGCAACACCTTCAGCCTGGACTCAATGTTCTGCAAAGATATTAACAATGACATCATGACGTTACTGTCCTCCAACAACAATGCTTCTTTTTTTTTTGTTTTCTTGAATTATTTTCAGTGAGTGCTCAGGAGTGTGTGCAGGCCTGCAATGCACTGTATGAGTTAGTCATAGTTGGGCATGTTTACAAAATAATGTCACTGCTGTAAATACTGTGAGAAAAGCAGTTTATGTTATCATATAAACTGATGATAATCCTGTTTACATGAAAAAAAATATTGCTAATAATTGGATTTTCCAGTAAATATTGCTGTAAGAAAAAAAATTATGTATGATAAATGATGGAGTTCAATAGTGCTTGAAATTTGAGGTGCTTCCAAAACATCTGGATGTTTTTTTGACCCACAGGTCTGGTATTTACTACCCGGTGTTGTCTAAGACTGCAGATGTAAATTACCCTTGTCGCAGATGTCTGATTTTCCACAAAATCTGATCTGATACAGGGCTTTTTAAAGACTGCGTGACTGGAAAGTAAATGAGGTTCAATGAGGTTGTGAATTGTTTTTGTTTTTTTTCTGCTGCTGTAAGTTAAATATTAGTTGAACACTTTTGGAACTGCAAAATGTTTCCTGTAAGAGCTAGGATACACTGTGTGAGTTGTCCTGGATATACTGCAGCTCAGTAATCAGGTGAACTAAGAACAGAACTTTGGTCATATGGTGGTTGCACAGTATATGGGGGGAGACCACTGTCCCTGTTCAAATATGGCCTCCTTCATCTTTTTCTGGCTGACCCATTCTGTTACTGGTGCTCATTCAGCCTCTAGTCCAAGATCCTTATTTATTTCACTGATGTAGTGTTCCCTTCAGTACCTGCAGCTGATTTTACATGGGGGTGATGGAGCTGACTAGAGGTGATCTCCGGGGCGGTCTTAGATTTTGTTGTCAAACTACTGTTTCCGAGGTCAAGAACGAACACTCAACACATCGCACGAGACTGGAACTGCTGTAAACCACTAAGAGTCAGGAAACATGCCACAGGAGGGAAACGGAAAAGTGAAATCCCATGAATATCAATAAGCTGTTGCACCACTGCTGTTATCATGGAGCTGAATCAAGCTGTACATTAGGTTAACTTGCTCACTGTATATTCCCTGTGGGCATGAATGTAAGTATGAATGGTTGTTTGTCTCTACGTGTCAGCCCTGTGATAGACTGCCAACCTCTCACCAGTGTCTACTAGATTGGCTTCAGATTCCCATAAGTTTCATAGTAGCCAGAGGCAAAACTGAATTAAATGAATGTGTTGTAACATCTTTAGTTCTTGCCAAATAAGTTCTCGAAGTAGCAGAAATGACCTACCATGGTGTTATTTATTTATTCATTTAACGTAGAAGGTGTTGCAATGCAGTTGAAATTGAAATTTGGAACTGTGCACAATAGCTGTCACCAATCACGATGATGATTATGATCGCAGCATAGAAGAATGGACAGGGAATAACAATCGTTGGATATCATAACAAATTCACACCAGTCACAGATCTTGATCTTGGTAATGATTTTTGAGGGAATTGTATTTAAGCTACTGGTCTGCTATGTGGTGTTTCATGTGCTCACTATCAAATTCTTTCTTGCTTTTTCCATAATGTTGTCCATCAGTGTTGCCTAATGATGTTTTCTAAATGTGAAACTCTGGTCCATGCATTCTTTCCAGAACCCCGCCAGCTACTGTCTTGACGTCGGTTGCAGTTTCCATCCTGAACTTTCTCCTGGGACAAGGAAGTAGTGGAATTTCTCACCAGCTGCGACAATGATTTCATTGAAATTGAAAGTTCATTCTTGGCTGTGGAAACAGTGTCTGACTCTGTTACCACAGCCAAGAATGAACTTTAAATCTAAACATTTTAGCCAATGACAATGAGTAGAATGTGAAATGTTCAGAAGAATGAAAATGAAATGACTAATCAACATAAATAATGCTCCAGTTTGCCAGTAAAGGGCATGCCTACTCTGTTCTGCTCAATGTGGGAGGCATTGCCAGTGCGTGTCTCACGCTCCTTTTGTTGGTGTTGTTGTTTCTCAAATTTTTGGAAAGTCCTTAAAACCCTGTAAACAAGGTTTGATGGCTTCAGGCCTACAAGGTATCAGAAACTTTAAAATCTCATGTCTCATCTCATGAAGTCCAGAACATCTGTTGTTGGTGCAATAATATCTGGTTGTTCCGAATCACGGTTTGAGCACATGAAACTGATGCACATCTGTACATTTTGCTATGTTTCACAGATCATGATTAAGCTACCATTTCTTTGACAAGTGATGACAGGCTGTAGCTGCTGACATTATCTTGTCGATCTCATATGTTGCGCCAAAGTCTCTGTGAGGTGCAGCCTCCACTGTCTAATCAACGAAGTGCACCAAAGCAACCTTTGATCTCTCCTGGCACATCAGGCACCGTGAGTAACCTTTTTCTTCCAGACAGTCCGGGTCGCCATTACATCTTATCTTCAAGCCATTTTCTTTACCCTATCTTCTCTGGTTACCTTTGACTCAAAGTCAACGTCTACACAGTTTCCACATAGTTTAGGTGTCTCTGACAGTCTCTAACTTGCTGCTGAGGGTGTGACTCTCCTGTTTCTCAGACTTTCTGTTTTTCTCAATGCAATAGCACCAGCTTATAGTACATCATCCACATACTGTTTTCCTTTTCCTTTTCTTGTGGGTAAAAAAATGGCACCGTCAATGACAAGGCTGTTGCTAAATGGTCGGTAGAAGCGTCCTAATCTCCATCCATTGCTGTCCAATGTGTTTTCAAACTTTCTGTTATTGGGTCCCATTTCAAATTCATATTGCCAGTTACAAAAAAACACAACAAATGCACACTTTTCCTTAACTCAGTACCTAGAGAATACAGTGAAATGTTACTCAAAGTTCCTGAAAAAGAGATACATTATGGTAATGAATGAAGAAATCATTTCAGTAAGATACAATATCACACTAAATACTAGTTTTATATTCATAATATTACTAGTAAAAACTTTAAGCAACGGAGCTATGGCTAGGATGACAGAATTTTCAGTCACTCGGTAATATTAAAGTCTGTATGTTAAAGGGATCCTGAAGAGTTTGTGACTTCTACTAGCACTACGGAGCAGTGTTTTTAATGAGTGGGATCCTGTTTTTTATGTCATTCAAGCTCACAAGGACAAAAACTGACACTAATTTGTGATTTGTGTCTCACATGGAAAAACCAAAAAAGTTTCCAGAAAAACTCCACAGAGCTCCAATTGCAAAAAAAAAACAATGAATGGCTGATGGTAACTGTATAGCTGTTAGTTGTGCAATGTTCACACAAGCAATTCTGACATAGTTTTGGAAAAACAATGTTGTCCCTAAATCAACAAACGTTATCTTTTCTAATGCTATTTTTGCAAGGTTGACATGAATCAAGTTTGCATCAGTGAGTACTACCTCCAGGAAACAGCTGTATCTTTGTTCTCTTAAGTCTGACACTGACAAAAGTGTTCACCTTCACCTTTTATATGTTACCAAACTGACAGCAGCTATATAAATGAAAGCATGTGCAACCTTATAGTTTGACAAACTCACTTGAGTACGTTGTGACTTTGTGAAGTTTGGCTTGCTTTAAGCAGTGCAGGTGGTAACCCAACTCAAGTGGTGAATACTACAAACCTGTATAAAACCTGTTTACTTGACTTGACTCGGCTGCTGCTGACACCTGCTATCGTACAGGCTAGCAGCCCCACACACTTCCAATACATGCTGACTGCACGGAAACTTCAGGGCTCACCAGATTCCAGTTTATGTACCAAGACAGACAGTAGTCTCAGTGCTTGTTAGCCTGTGGATATTACTCCTCGTTCTTGATTCCTGCTACCTTTACGAGAATCACTGAGCAGATTGTTGAGTTGCAGTAAGTACGTTTTGGTACCTATTCGTGTTGATAATAGTTTTTAATTTTGATTTTAATACATTTGCCTTCTCCGGGTCATTTCTTATTTTTGCTACATGATTCAACGTAACATATAAGTCGGTAAGGTTTTGTTTATTTACTGTAAAAGCACACAGGTACAGGCACATATTGTTTCATTTCCGCTCGATACCAGGATATCATGTTAGTGAACCCTGCATTCTGTGGCCTCAAAGGCGCGCAACACCCAGTACTCCAAATATTTGTTAAATGTAGAGGTCTGTACCCGATATAGGGAAATTAACACTTGAACATCCAAGCAGCAGCAGTATTATAAAACTGACAGTTAACTTAAGTAATCATCCTGTTGTTCATGTCAATGCACAGTTTTATAAGAAGACTACAGTAACAAGGCTTCTTTCTAGCAGTGCTCCATCAACTACTACTACAACTGCTGAAAAATACTTCTAATACTACTAAAAACTACTTGTCTTATTATTCTAAAAAATTGTACCAAGACCTGCTCATACTCCAAAACTGAGAAGAAAGTAGCAACAGCCATCCTATGACAAGGCATCATAGTCAGGCAGCAAGTGAAAGTTGAGAAAAGTTTAACCTTAAGCACAATACACTGCATTGCATAGGACTGACAAAATGAGATGAGTCAGTGATAGGTTAGATACACAGTACAGTATGACTCAGCTAGGTAGAAACCATGTGAAGTTGTGGCACTTCTTTATTACTAAATGGGAACACTCACTGAGGAAACACACAGTCCTCTGGACATTTGATTTAGATGATTTAGATAAAGGTATAAACACTAGAACAAAAGCAGGATCTGACAGGCTTTGGTGTCTGGATGACTCAGTGCTTTGTGCAAAATGCAAAGGCATAAACAAGCTGCGAGGCTTCTTACCTGCCGTAAGAGTCCTATCTGTTCCATTTCCTCTCTCAAGTGCTCCATCTTCCTCCTCATGGTGAAACTGGGGTCAGTGGAGCTGTACTCCTGACGGCTTCCTCTGGTGAAGGCTGAAATAATAAATGATTTGCACTGCTCTAAATTTCAGATGACACACAGTGAAACACACAGAAAGAACAAAAATCCTAGAGACAGCTAACAGCTAACTATCCCAACAGGTCAACCTTAGGTCATCTGGGGTCTGCTTTAGGTTGGTTTGATAACAGATATACACGTTCCACCAGGAAAGAACAAGGTATTGTTATGAGGCCAAAAACCAAAGCCCTATGTCTGATGCTATCCAAGCAATACATTTAGGTATGATCTCTGTTATCAATAAGGTGATGAAAAGGTATTACAGTTATGAAGCATCTAGCTATAAAGCTATAAAGCATCAATGATAAAAGCACACTTGCACACTGAAACAAAATGTATTAGTGCACCCAAATAAAAATAATCAGGTGTCATGGTTCTCATATTCCAGTTCCAGTTATCCTAGTTCCATGTTTTCATTGTCACTCTCAACCTGTTCCCATTTACCTAGTCATCTCCTCTCTACATATACTTCCCTATTTCCACTTAACAGTTATCAGATTGTCTTCGTACTCATTACCTGTTCCTGATCATTTGCCTGCCTGCTTGACCCACGATTCTGCCTGCCCCTCTCTTTGTGCCTGGTTTGTTTGCCTTGTTTTGAACATGCCAGTAAAGACTGTTGACATCCATGCTATACATCTGTCCTCTTAGCCACATATGAGCTAATACATAGAGGTGACAAGTGCAGTCAGAACGCCGAGGCTATGGAACGAGCTGCCTTTGAAAAGTTAAGTCAGCAGAGTCTATCTCATCATAAAACATACTTTTATTGAAGAGATGATTTTACATGGTTTTTATTGACTTCCCTTTTGCTGGAGGGAAGTAACTGTTACTGGTTTTATTTGTTTTATTTGCTTTCTACTCTATCAGAATTTGTTCTGATTAGCTGCTTGTTTGGGAGTTGTTGCATTGCGTTGCAGCACTTTGGAAGACAGGTTTAGAAAAAGTGCTCTATAAATAAAGATTATTATTATTATTACTACCTGCCATCATCGACTCTGTTGCACTTTTATGTCTTGGTTTCTTGGAACATGATATCAGGAAAAGATAAATATCAATCCTGTTCTGCCTTGTCCCTAACTGATATAAAACAGATCAACACTTCTTCAGAAACCTTACCCAGTTCCAGAGAAAAGACGCTGGGACTCCACCTAAAAAAATATTTTGGCTTCATGTAATGAGGAAAGTGTTCACATCATGGATATGAGCCTTGAGTTATGATAGAGCACTGCCTTACTGTTTATGCAAGCTGACTGAGCCAAATATAGACTCATTTAGCAAATCCCACGGATTTGAGGGCATCCTAAGTAAAAAAAATATGCTCTGCTATCTAACAATTTGTCAGTTTTACTGAAGCTCCTGGATTTATCAGATTCTTAAGGGTTTACATTCTTTCAAGTCTTTATTTTAATATGATCTCATAGACCTCTGAAGAGGACGCACAAATACACGTTCCTCATGTACATGCACAAGTGAGATCATGCATTTCCACCATAAAGTTAGAGGATGGGCTGGTCTATTTTTAAATCAAAGTTCTGGGATAACTGCTGCAGTGAAAAGGAAGAACACAGCCATAAAGTTAAGACAATAGCAGTAAAACAACAAGCTTTTGTGTGCGTTACCTGATCTTGGCTTGAGTCCAAACACTGTCAAAGTGGTGCTGAAATCAGTGTTGCGCAAGCCCTCCTGAAAAGTAAACATTTGTTCAATTCCAAAAGGGGGAATTGAAATATCGTTGAAAGATGTTTTGAGATTATATGATATTTGGGTTTTTGTCTGTACGGGAAGTTTCTCACACCCACCTCACAGTCGTCATTGCCGCTGGAGTTTTTCCGAGCACTCTGACACTTGTACTGTCATAAAAGGAAAAACAGATTCTTTTTACGGTTGTTTTGTTTCTTTTGTATTCACAGCTTACAGTCGAAATGTTCCCTGATGCACATTTAGTAGACCTGCGCTGCAGCAACAGCACACATACACACCACTCCTCAGACAGTTAACGATATCTCCTGCCTCCATTTTTCAGACCACACATTAGACCACTGCAGTTATGGCAACACGTGCACATTGATACCTTTAGATAATCTTTTCTCAGGTATTTGTTCCTCCTGCGGTCCTCATTCTGATTGAGGACAGGCGGGACTTCAGGCCACTTCGGCTCTGAATCTGACTGATCTGTCTTCAGACTGCCATCAAAGGAGCAGGAAGAAGATGGCTAAAAAAAGCAGAGAGTTAAAATTAGAGTCATTCTGGGCACACTCCAAAGAGGAAATATCACACAAGGAATGTGAGACACAAACTGTTTGTACCTGTCCACTTAGCACTGATGCTCCACTACTTCCTTCATCCAGAGAAGCACTAGAATAAAGACATGACAACTTTTATTTTACCAGGTCTCAAGAGAATATACTGTATACACACAGCACTGTGCAAAAGTTTTAGGCTCTTGTGAAAAAATGCTTTCAAAAATAATGCCATGATTAAGTTTTATTTTATTTAATGTGCAGGAAACAGAAAGGCCCTAAATCAAATCAATATCTGGTGTGACCACCCTTTGCCTTTCTCAAGGCAGAGCTCTGTGGATTTAGGCTGTCTCAGTGTTTTCTGTCTCCTCATATAACCCCAGGCTGACTCCATGATATTGAGATCAGGCCTATGTGGGGGCCAGACCATCTGTTGCAGGACTGCCCATTCTTCTTATTGCTGAATATACTGTGGTTCTTAATCTGCCTGTACCTCTCAGTATCGACGAGACCACTAATTCTGAACTCTATTTGCCAAAAAATGCAGCTCCTAACCTGGAAGGAAACCTCTGTCACGCTTCCCTGTTGCCTGCAGACACTCATCCTTGCTGCTCTCTCCAGACCTCATGAGTCCTGAACACCTGCTGCCATTCTTGTGTTTTTTGTTTACAGGTGTGTCACTTGGCTTTCTTTACACATCAAAGAAAGTGCTTTTTGACTGCAAGTCTTCCATAAAGACGTGACAGATGTGTTTGGGCTGTAGTAAATGTCAAAGTGAACTTAAATGTCATTCAGACCATACAACAAGGAGTGCACAGAAGAATATAATTGTGTTCCTCGTAGCTCAATGTGCAAATGATTGACTTATGTGAGATTACCTAGGATATAACAAATACTGCACAATGTCATAACAAATTTTCAATCATAACATTTGGCTTTGTGCCCAATAAAAGTATGTGAGCATTAACACTGGAGTACACTAAGAAAGCACTGAAATAATTGAAGCACTGACTTACTGCACACTGTAAAAGATAATAGCGGCAAATGTTTTATAAAGTCATACATACTATCAGCAATGAGAGTTGAATATATGTTTTCAGTCAGTCACTGTGTGTGTAATACAGTTCTGACAGTTTGTGTATGTATTTAAAAGGTAATTGAGGAGTCTGACAGCATGTGAGAGAAGCTCTTGCAGAGCCTGGCAGTCCTGCACCACATGCTGCAGCAGCATTTGCCAGAGGGCAGAAGGATAAAGAGTCCGTGGGAGGTGTGTAGAGAGTCTCTGGCAATTCCGGTGGCTGTGCTCAGGCAGTGTCTCTGTACAAGCCCTGTGTAGCTGGAAGCTCAAACGTCCTCACCGCTCTCTGAAGGAACTTCAGGTCTGAGGTAGTGGAGCTGTCATACCAGACAGAGATGCAGCTGGTCAGGACGCCCTCTGTGGTGCCTCTACAGGGTTACAGGGCAGTAGTCGTCAAGGCTTGACACTGGCGACTTCCTCAGCACTGGTACGGCGGTGGTGACTCAGGGAGATGGTGAAGACTGAGGGTGTGTTGATTGGTCCGCATGTTCGCTGGGCACACGCCCTCAAAATTGCCTCAGATTTTTTTCTTTTTTTGTGTATGATTTTTTTATTTTTTTTTTAGAACACAAGCTACAGGGCAGGGTAGATAAATTGCAATGTTCCTGGTTATCATTACCACATGGCCTCAACAGTGGCTCTATTGTAAATGCTTCTGTTCATTGGAACTGAGCATGTGATGGTACAGTACATGTAATTGAGCACATACCTTCGAGCAGTTTGAGGTGCGGGCCTTGGTTTGCTGCTGGAGCTTCCAGAGTGACTTAGAAACCTGCAGACAGAAAGAGATTTGGGGATAGTTGCAGTGCTGTGCGAGGACTGTAGCTGTTGAAATGGCAACAGTGATACGTGATGCTTTCAAATTTTCCCAGGCTCATTTACAGTAACATGTTTAAAAGGAATGGGGCTGGCCTAAAAAAACAAAACAACAGGGTTGAGTCAAATTCATCAGAATTAGTTGAGCAACAAAAGGAAACTAATCTGCACAAAGGATTGGACTGTATTTATGAATGTCTGTTTATGGGCTTTTTATTTTTGCAACAGCACTGATTTGCTCAACACCTATCAAAGTTTGCATAAACCAGCACCTGGGAAAAGTAGCTGATTCCACTTTTAAGATTTTCATACATTCATTGAATAGAAACAACATGAAACCTGTATGGGAATGTATGATTTTAATTGCATTAATTATGTACTTATATAGACCACAGACTGGCTGTGACCAGTGGTTATCTACCCAGTGTGGCACACAGTACAAACTATCTCTAAATGGCAATAAAGAAAGTCCCCCCTCCTCTACCTGTGTGCCCGGCCCGTCACTCTCCGTCGGTGAATAAGACTCTCTGCTCTGCAAATTAAGGACCGTCGTCTAGAAGCAGGACATCAAATGTGCAGCAGGCGAATCGAAGGAGAAAGTGGGAGGAAGGACAGGAGTGGACACAGAGAGACAGTGAAGCAAAGGTGGTGAGAATTCAATTTGCAGAGGAGGAAAAGGTCACATGGTGCCGAAGGAGTGAAATTTGGGGATGCAAGGAAAAATATCTATCTGGATACTGAGAAGCCTGAGAGTTCTAACTCTGGGTGAGAGCAAAATAAAGTGTGTTTCTAGTTGTGCTGCAAGAAGAGAAGTGAGAACCACACACCTGTTCTGCTGCTCCTGCTGCAAGAGCTGCACGGCAATCTTCCTCAGATCTAGCACTTCCTTCAGCTCATCATCCTCTTCCTCAACTAGCTGCTCCTTGTCAGAACTGCAACAAGTTCAAAGTCAAAGTTATTGCCATCACAGGCAGCACACAACCTGCCATTTTGAGTGAAGAATTCACCTTTGGCAACATCATACAGCAATCTGGTCCAACAAAATATCTGCAGAGAGAAGAGCTGACTCCATATAACCAAAAAATAAACACAACTAATGCTGAAAGCCTCAACACAAAACTCTAAATCCTCTTTCACATAATCATGTATATGTAAACTAAAATATGTCGTATAGCCTTTTCTTTTGTACCATCAAAGCTGCACATGATTGTGTAACATCATACAGTATAATCTTCCCAAAATACCTGCAGATGTTTTAAGAGGCTGCACGATGATTGTGGCTATTCAGAATAGCCAAGAATAGCTGTTTCATTGCATAACTGATGTTCGCGTGTTTACATACACAGGCTTGTCCATCAAAACAGACCAGTGGATGCAGAGATCTGTCAACCACGGAGGATTAGAACCTCAAACTGAAGCACGCTGGGTATATTTACAGCTAGTGATGAAAGGAGCTATCTGCTTACACCAGAGCGTTTGCCATCTAGTTGATTGATCGAGCAGCCAGCTACTGTAATCACTAGCCAGGGCTGTGGGTAGTAGTCAGCTCATTGTGCTCTAAGCATGCATCTCCTGGTTTACAATAGTTGATTTGAGGAAAAACCAACCTTTGCTTTTATATCTACAAACATTTTTTATTTTATTTTTTTGCTCAGAAGTGCTGCGGTATTACCACAGTCAAGGTGAATTCAAAATATATAGAGTCACACCAAAACAGCAGCTGGAGAACATCTCTGTACATGTCCATTTTTATTTACTGCAAGTTTATCTGAGATAAATGTCAACTACTTTACTGCTCCATAACACTGCAGCCCTGATGACTCATTAAAATCTATCTGTAGCCAGTAAACCCCTTCCACAGAACCATTTTTGCAAGTCTTTGCAAAAAATGATTTGCACGAATTTTTGGAACTGATAAGACAAGAATAAAAGCGTATTCATGTCAGGTAAAAGATGAATCGTTAAAACTCCAGCCAAGACAAGTTATTTGCTTGTCTGATGTATTTAATGATTAACTCACCCTGATTCCTCTTTCCAGCTATCTTTATCTTTGCTTTGATGAGACATGTTAAGAACTTTCTCCAATTCCTGAAACACACACAGACACAGGCATGTTGAAGAGCACAGAAAAGAAAGTGATTTTATCTTTCGCAGACTTTCTCACACTTTCTTTCATGTCTGTCATCATCCTTTTCCCAAGCTAGCATATGTGCATGTGAATGTGTGTAATGGATCATTAATGGATTCATACCTTTATACAAGACACGTGACTGCTCTGCTGCCCATCACACTCTGACAGAGCAGGATCCTCGTCGGGGTTGGGCTCTATAAAGTCATACAGATCCTGATCTGATAGAGGGAGGAAGCATCCGCGTTGATCACATAAACTGTCATATTTTAGGCACTTCATTCAACCCGTGTCTCTGTTATTGCTGTCAAAGGGAATATGTGATACTTATTTTCGGTAACCTTTGCAAGAGTCCATTTTGGAGAGGAGAGAGAGGGCGTCAGCACGGGCTGTCTCTGAGACCTGAGAGTGCAGGCTGACGGTGTCGTCGTCTGAGGGCTGCAGGAGACGAAAAGAGTGAGGAGTGAACTCAAGTTTCCGTTCACACGGGCTTCTGTGCTGGTCTGTTAGTTCCTATTTTAGATAGTTAAATAGAAATGTTTGCGCATGATTGTCACTTTAAAACAGAAATTGTCCACATGAGTGATTGTGCAGCAATGGCAGAATTCACAGTTTCACCTCATTCAACCTCTCCTCCATGTGTTTTATCTGTCTTGGTGCCTTTCTAACCATGTGGGAGAAACAGTCCCTGTCAGTGTTTCTTGCCATCAGCTGAAGTTTAAGAATTACAGCCCGCTCTAGTCGTCCAGCCACAAATACCTCAGAATTTATGCTTGACTTTATGAGCTGTCAAGGATATTGAAATATGTTCGCTTTTAGCTCAATGCTTTGGCTCAGCAGCAGCAGGGAGGCTAGTTGTGTTTGGGACAGAGGTGGACCACCACACACACATGGCTCTTGTCATTTCAGATTCAGTCATTCCCAGCGAGTCCACCAGTCGGCCTCAGGGAGCTTCCTTTATGCCAGAATGTGTGCTGCCTGGCCACTGTTTTGTCCAGTCTGCCCTCAGCCAGCGTTTTGCTTCTCTGGTGTTGACTGCAAGGTGGAATTTCAGCCCAGTACAGAGAGTCCTACCCTCTTATGCTTTGTCTGAAGAGTCTGCTTTTGAATCCCGGTGCCTGAACCCAGGAATGTTTCACTTTGTGAGCTATGTTACTGTGTTAAAAAGTGAGCGGACTGGGGCACCCCCATAGCCGAATGGTTGGGGCGCGTACCACATGAGCCTAAATGCTCTGAGCAGCTGGTCCCCGGATCGACTCCCGGTCTGGCCGGATCTTTACTGCGTGTCATTCCCCCACTCTCTCTCCCTGTTTCCTGTCTCTTCTCCACTGTCCTGTCAATAAAGGCGAAAAAAGCCCAAAAAAATAACTTAAAAAAAAAAAAGAGTGAGTGGACTTAAGCTTGGGCTAATACTGGCAGGCTAACAACTAAATCTGTTAGCTGATGTTAATCAGAAACAAAATTCCACAAGGTAAACTTAAACATCTATGTATCTCTAACTGCTTCATTCTGGTAAGGAGTAAAACACGATGCCCTTCAGTTAATGTCGCGTGTTTGAGCGCTGACCTCTGTTGTTGACAGCCTCTTGTCACCATTGTCACTACCAATTCCAGAGTCAGGCCCGTGATTCTTACTGGGATAAAAATCTTCCATGCTGGAAATAAGCAAAACAAACATCAGGGTTATTAGGGTTTCTGATCATCATAGTGAATGAAAAAATTTAATTTGCATGTACAGTTGAGAAGATAGCATTTGATACCATTACACAATAAAAACATATGTAGCATAACTGGGTGTAGATGTGATACATGAACAAATTACATTATGACTGAAGCAACATGCATTATGCTTCATTTCACAATTATAAAATAACTTAATAAATGTGTCAGTACCTATCTGTAAGAGGCTGTGGAAGGCAACGCTTGCCAAGAGAAGGGAGGTCCAGGGTGTCCGGTTTCTTGTCCATCCTACACGCCTGGATGTTCAGGTACTTGAATATGTGCACCTTACCCTTGAGACAAATCTGAAACATACAAATGCACACAAGATGTCTCTCTAGAGTCTGGGTTGGTGTTAATGTTCATTCATCCACTAGATGGTGCAACTGTATCAGGTTCACTAGAATGTGAGGGCACCAACAACCTATCAACCATATACAGGAAACCCAGAAAAACCATTTGTGCTCTATGTGTGACACCACATATATACTTCACATCCATTTCATATGCACAGACACAATCAGGAAATGAATGTACACACCTGTGCGGGAGGAGACTGCATAGGATTGTTGTCTAGGATGATGTGCTGCAGCTGCCTGAGTTTCCTGTAGGCTGGAGGAATCTCTGTCATCTTATTGCAGGAGAAGTCAAGTCAGGATGAGAGGCAGGTCAGCCAACTCTGCCAGAACAGACGACAGAAGAGTTTAATAACGAGCTTTTGTTGAATGTGATGCACTGCTTTCGACATGCAATGGGGAACCCAAAATCTCTTTTCCAAAGCAGTTCAGCAGAGTAAATTCACTCATAACCACAGGACCAATTTACACTTTAGCCTTAAGATGCTGCATGGTTTGTTTTGTTACAGGTCAAGAATCATTCAAGTGTGGCTCAATGCTTCAGAGATACTTCACCTTTGTTGAAATGATAGTTTTGGTTGCTACATTTTGGATGTATTGGCATGCAACATGACAGCCAACATAAAACAAACACTGTGGAAATGTAATCCTTGGCAGTAAGAGGATTGGTATGCTTGCCAAAACTATCAAAAAAATGAATGAGATTGACGATGAGATTTTCTAAAAACATATGAAGACAGACTGACCCTCAGGCAGCATGTGAAGACAGTTCTTCCTGATGTTGAGTTCTCGTAAGGCTTGAAGCCTCCCCACCTGAGTTGGCAGCACCTGGATCTCATTACAGCCTACGTCCTGCAAGGGGAGGCAAAGAGTAGGAAATGTGATTACCCTGGCTGAACAATATACATAAATACATATGCACTGATAAGAATATAGATACACTCTGCTCACCAGTTCCATCAACTCTTTGGCCTTGCCGATCTCCTCAGGGATGGATACAAGCTTGTTGTTGCTCACAAGCAGAACTTTGAGGGGGAGGTTGAACAGGTATTTTGGCAAAACTGACAGGAGATTTCGACTGTAGAGAAAGATAAAACATTGACCTACTTTTAAAACAGCATACAGAAGCATGTAACTGTGGGGATCTGGTAATTGGGAATTGAGTTTCAGCAAAAGGGGAAATGCTTCTCTTTCATGTAAGCATTTTCACCGTGAAAAGGGAACAAGCACCTCTTGAGAGATATAAAACTGAACACAAACATCCCAAACTGAAAGTATAAGGTTAGCGATGACTCACCTGATGTCAAGATAAGTCAGCATCTGCAGATTGATGATAGCTTCTGGGATGCACTTGATGCAATTGTGGTAGAGGTTGAGAGACTCGAGGGGGGCAAACAGACATACTTCTGGAGGGATTTCTGTGAGGCGATTCTTGGACAAATCTGCAAAGTGGAGAAACAGAGGCTGAGAAAATGTGGACACTGAACATACTGGAGACATGCAGTACACATTAACTTTTCGAGATCTGGGAATCGTCCATTATGCTTCCTTTAGGCAGCAGAGGCCATAGGCTTGAAAGACTCAAAGATCAATATGTTTCCATGACAGAGTGGATAGGCAGCGTGCCTCTTTATCGAACACCGGTCTAAGATTACACCCGAGTCTTGGGCCTTTAAGTTTTGAGCGCCACTGGCAGTGTAATATTGCAGTATTTCCCATATTGATCTAACTGGGAGTGGCACAGTAATGGCTTTAGATTTGTATGAATGAGTGGAAAGTGTTAAAACTCACATCACATCTTTTTTTTGTTTTTTTGTTGAACGATCAGTTGCAAGCAACAGAGGGGAGTCACCAGATGGTTATAAAAAAAGGCAACTTTTTTTGCAGCAGAGTGGTAGGTTTTCTATCCACTGGATGAGACTGGATGATTAATAAGATTTATCTTTCTGAGCTCATTCAGAAAAATGTTTTTAATGCTCTATGTGACACCTGAGTTTTCTAAGTATACATATTCAACTTAAGTATGTATTTTTACACATATGAAAATGTTATATATTGATATAATATTAGAATATTTGCAAAGTAATGTGATATACCTAATTGCTATAATTGATATACGTAAGTGCTATATGGAGGAACAGACCATTTTTAATATATTATAGCAAAATTCAGGAGCCATGCTAATGACTTTGTAAGGCTGTATTTAGAAAAAAAATAGCTCTAGGCTAAAGGCTAACGCTACCAGGGCAACATCTTAACAATTACAATGCTTAAATGCTAATGTTACCATGTTCATCAACTTAGTTTTGCGTGTTAGCAAGCTAACATTTTCTAATAAGAACTAAACACAAAGTATAGGTGAGACTGATGTAATTACAGTTTTGTATGAGTATTTAGTAGTACACAAACGTACTGAACAGACTGCAACTTTGATCTGATGATGGCGCTCAAGGAAAAATTGTAATCCATGCATTTCACTTAAAACAATAAATGTTCATGGTGGAGCAAGAGGAAAAGTCAAGGGGATTACCAAAGTCAGTAGGTTTCACTCTCTGGACACCATGAATATCGTACCAAATTTCATCACAATCTATGCAGTTTGATCCTTTGAGCTATGTCAGTAGCATTGCTAGACACTGGAAATATAAATTATGTATAGTTACTGTATTTTGTACTATTCTTGAAGAAAAAATATTGAAAAAGCAATATTAAGTATTTGCTTGTAATTGAAACTTAAAATGAAAACTTTAACGTACATGACAGAGTTAGTGCAAACCTGATTAAAATTCGCTCCCTGCTTCACTACTGACGCCAATTTACTGCAAAATCACAGCCCTGCATGATGATTTTACAGTTCTTACGGTCAATTAGAGTTGAGACTACAGATGCACTTTATTCCTAAAAGGTTTAACTGAAGAAACAACAATAGGTCAGTAAAATCAAATATCTGGACATTTGGTATGGGCATAGTGAAGAGGCAAAAAGCTCATCATGTGTTAAAAATGGAAAGTGCTCATCCTCTGAAGCGTGAGTGCACTCAGTAAATCATAATATACAGTATATCACCCGCCAGGCTCATGCTCACTCTGGAGGTCTACATTTTCTGCGCGTCTGCATTAGAGTCTGAGTTAAGATACACTATCCCTCGGGGTTGCTGAATCACTCACACAGCCCAAGACATTTCCATGCACGTACACATATCCACACTATCCCTCTCTCTCTGTCTGTCCTCCAATAAATACGAGCTGACACAAACAGCATCTATTTAAACAGGTAACATGAGGATACATTGGGATCTATGGGAGCAGCTCACACAGAGACTACCTTGCATCGTTCGTAGAATTCACCTTCAGACACGTATTGATTCAGCACTGCTAATTGGGGTGTGTGTGTGTGTGTGTGTGTGTGTGTGAGTGTGTGAACAATCCAAGTTCTGAATTATCCTGGGTGACATGGTAATTAGAGATCGGCGTGAGGAGCTGTACAGCCATACAGATAAACACAGAGGGCTTCGTTCATTCCGTCCCACCTACCTGAAGTGAAGTAGATCCATGCTGCTGCTGGAAAAGGACACTCCCGCCACAACCTCCATCCCTTAATGCATGGTATCATATAGCCACCACCTTATCAAACAACTGCTTTCGTTGCATAAGTGGCTTTACTGAAAGCAAAACATTCCCTGACTCTGCTGTCTTGAAGTTTCTGGGTTTACTGTGGGTGGATTAGCAGCATAAAGAATATATAATATGTCATATCAGTATTTTGCCACATATTTATACAGATATATTTCAGCCTCTAATCCCTAAGTACTCACTCGAGGTTATAAAAACATCATGAGGAGAGCAAAACTGTGTGTGACTGTGCGCTTAATAGGCTCCCCTATTTGTGACAACTATAGGACCTGATAGGCCTCTACTCAGTCCGTGGGTCTGAGATCTGAGCAGCAGCCAATACAGGAAGTGAGAAGCAGACTCATGAGATAGCCAGCAGGCAAAAAGAAAAAGAAGCTCTAGAGGTTAAGGGAGACAGAAATACTACACGGGAAAGACCAAAGCCGAGGTCAAGCAGGGTATACTCTGCTTTCCATTATGTAAATTCCTCCCGAGGCTCCGGACTGGCTGCTGTAACCCAGCTGTGCGCTGACGACGCCCACCTCCTTCCTCCCTACCTCCTCCCAGCCTCACACAACTGGGGATTCTTCTGTAGCAGAGGAACTAGACAATTGAGATTTCCAGGTGGGGGATGATGGGTCTTGTGAGCCTGTCCATCCCACCCCTGTCTCCTCTCCAACCCAGGCTGTGTACCCATCTGCGGCCTACAGTGGGTCTTTATCCACCTGCTGACGCTTGAGCTCCTGCAGGACGAGGCCCAGTAGGCAAATAGAGCACTCCGGCTAAGGCTCCTACTCTGCTTGCTCTGCACCTCGCCCCAAATCAGCAATCCATTCATTTTTGTGGGGTAAGCTGATGATGTCTGGGCTATGTCCTCCCATGACACAGCAAACTCTATACCAGATATCCTGCTGGAGCAAATAAAAAGATGATTGCCTCTCGCCTTTCCTCTCTACCGCGAGCTGCTGCAGAGGGATTTCCAATTCAGGAAATATTTCTGTTTTATGACTGCCATTAAAAAATATACAATGTTACGTGAGCTTAGTGCCGAGTGCGATGATCGCTATCGCTGAACGCTGGAACCCGATAACTTCCTCACACCGTAAACGGATGACACAACTCCAGATCATCACTGCTGAAGCTCACGACAAATGGGTCGGATCAGATGAGCCGCACCAACCGAGTGATTCAGCAATCCTCAGCAGCACTCTTCCTCATTCACCATCATCACGGTGCGCTGACCTCGGTCAGTTACCAAATCAGCGCGTTCAACTACCTCTGAATCATTGATCCACTCCGTCTGGTCACACTTGTTTTCTGCCACAGCCACACGTTGTTTTTTTGTGAGCAGTGTAGCACTGCCGCCATGCCCACTCCACAGCCACCGCAAAACCAACAGAACTGCCGAAAGGCCGAAACAGCTTGACATGGTCTCGATCACTGGGCGGCTCTGTTTCAGGGTCAGCCTTGCCTGAAGAAACTGGCCCCGAAACTGCAGCCGCAACCGAAAAGCATTCATGCCATGACGCCCACTTCGATTGCGGCCTGTTTTCAGCCAGTCTCACTGTGGCCCACGACCACAGCTCATACAGGCGATTACGCCTGTTGGTCGTTGGTGATCTCTGCCATCATTAGCCCGAGTCTGGATAAAGTCATATCCACAACGCTTCAAATCTTTATACGATGACTAATTTATCTGAGATGTACACAATACAGAAAGAAGCCATGCATACTAAAAAGAATTTAAGCGTTTAGTAAGATATGACTTTTATCAGACTCATTTAATGATGGCAGAATCACCAACATTAACGCAAACATTAACATGTCTCAGCCTGTAAATAATGTGGTCGTATTTTTTAGTAGAGACTAGCAAGCTAAGAAGAGCAAAAATCCTACACAAATGTCCAGAAGTGATAAATCACATTGCTAAATACTGTAACATGAATACTGGTTTTTCAGTTTTTTGGCTTGCAATTCTTGTGCTGGCAGTACCCCTCAATTTGAAAAGTTTGCTAAACCTAAAAACTGGCCCTAAATTTAGAAACCCTTTGGTATTGGTCAGGAACCATATCAAAACAACACCGGCCTTTTTCAACAGATTCTGTTGTTGGTTTTTGCAGTAGAGCATGGAAATGGAGCATAATAAACGCAGTACTAACACACACCACAGAAAGGACTGAAAGCCAGTACTCACAAAAAAAAAACAACTTGATGATGTGGCTGTGGCTCAAGAAGTAAATTATATTGGGCAAGAATTGCAGGATCAGTAGTTCAGAGAGTAGTTGAGTTGTTGAGCAAGACACTGAGTCCCAAATGGCCCCCAATGGCCAGGTCAGCACCGTGTGTGTGTGTGTGTGAGGGTGAATGAGAGTGAATGAGAGGATCTGCAAAGTTGCTGGGTCCCACTCGAGTTGAAAAGTGCAATATAAATGCAGTCCATTTACCATTTATGATATAATGGAAGCTGTATTGATAATGTGGTCTTAAAGGTTGAACATATGTCATCCATTTTACACAGTTATGAGAAGTTATCAGATTTCTAACAATGATTCTAATAGATACTTGATCATCTGCCTCCATCCCACTTTCTCCAGCTCACACATGTATGTTGTATTTAAGATATAATACTATAATAATAATAATGATATAATACTTTTTTAACTCCCCTAACACACACCACAACAAGATATTAATGATAAGTAATGATAATTTAATTAGTTTGTGTATTTGTGAAGTCATTTAAATCTTCAAGATCTTGGTTGGGATGGTCATGAAACAACTTGACAATGCAGACTTGTTGCGAAAAGAGTCTCCTCTTTATCATTTTCAATCGGATTAGAATTAAAAATAAAGATGAGCTTTTTTTGTTTTGTTTTGTTTTGTTTTACCATGTCAAGTTGGTTTGGACCGTTTCATATCATTTGCAAAAATCAAACTTCTGCTCATCTGCAATCAGTTTCATTCTGTTGTTTTCATTGTTTTGTGTTATCCATTGCACGGAACAGTTAGAAAATATTTGATAAGAGGAGTGGACTTTGTGAGCAGCTGTGTCTAGATGGCCTCACTAGAACATCTTTCAGACTTTTGTACCAGTTTGAATTTCTCTCACCAATTTAAATCTGGCTATGGTGAAGTACAGTTTTTCCTTGGTTATCAGTGTCCTCCTGTGAATGTTAATAATCCCATTAGAGCCTGCAACCTCTTATCATGATTGACCTGTGGATGTGACCATGAATGAGATTTCTAAAAAGAGAATTTGTTTTACACTGTCCAGGAGAAGGTATTTATTCAAAAGAGGAATAAGAGTTAGCTACAGGCCAAGACACCTATTCTACCACAGTGCTTTATTCCCAGTGCTGCTGTTTTTGGCTTTGTGAGGCTCAGCGGTACTGAGAGAGTGACAACATGATCTGTCTCTGTTCACTGTCACTCCTGCAGCAGCCCTGCTGAGACTAGCACTCAAAGGCAGCAGGCTTTCTGAGGTCATAAATAACACAGAGCCCCAGTAAACATAAAGGTGAGCCGCTTCACCACCAGGTGGAAATGAACCATTTTATTGGAACGCCGTATGGTGTCCGTAAAACGTGAGTGGTTCTCACTAGACTTTTCACTAGGCCAACATGCAGCCCTGCTCTGTTATTAAGCAGTGCACACACATTTCAGCCCACATTTTTTTCTTTTTTTGTGGCTTGGCTAACCCTCTCTAATAGTAAGTGTTTTGGGAAGGAAAATATTCTATTAAAATTTCATGTAAGTAGCCTGTCAGTTAATGTTGGGATGGGTTCTGAACTTGGAAACCAAAGTCTCCACTTATGCTTTTGTACGAGCTGCTTGCCTGTAGCCGGTAGCTTGTGGTTCACTCAGCGGGGAACAGAGTGGCCAGTGTGTTGTTGTGTATGTTTGTAGACCTGCTTCAGATGGTGGTGTGTATACAAAGACACCCTTGTGTGATGTGTAGTCTACAGTATGAGGTGGTAAGCACGGCTCTAACTTGTGTTACTCAGTCTGCTGCCTTTAGATTAAGAGGAACAGTCCTGCTTGTAAATGAACATACATCATTAACCCCTTAACTGGCTCACCCATTTTTGTGCACAAGCCTGCAAATAATGTACCCAAAATAAAAAGGTTGCTGTTCTTCAACCCTTTTGATTACAGTCATAACCCTGGTCTCTGTTGAAAGGCAATTCTTTAAATCTTAGAACCAAAAAGTCAAAATGTGTATAAGATAACCAAATATGTAGAGGCACAAAAAGGGGAATATAAGGCCTGTAGTTGTGGAAAACACTTTGGAACCATAGCCACAAATCTGAATTATGTATTAACAGCTGTTGCAGTGATATGGGGATCCTAAAATCTTTTGCACAGACACAATCAGGATGTATAATTTGTCACGGTTGTGTGAAGACCAAAACACACCTAAAGTAGCGATACCAAGGCCAAAGCATCCCACGGGTGGGACATTGTGTTT
>BRZM01001072.1:0-50385 GCA_033238685.1 Lates japonicus | reverse complement strand
CAGAGTCCTCCGCCACGTGATTGGCATTAAGTGCTGCGTGGTGGGGCTCTTTACACCCCAGTGTAAGTATCAGCTCTTCCACTGGAATGACCTTTTCAAATGTAGATGGAAGTGGAAAAAATCTGAACAATAATTTTGGTAGAGGATATAGACAACAGTCTTAATTTAAGTTGTTGTAATTAGGTCTACTTTTTGAGATGACACATATTAACATAATGTAACTATTGTTATTTGTGTGCTGCCTTTAGAAAGCCCGTTATTTAGCCTTTATAAGCGGTATACTAAACTGACTGCTACAACCTTTAAAACACATTATAATTGTAATTTAGCAAACGGATATAATGACATTTTAAAGGTTTAACCACTACTGAATGCAATCGTGTAACACCAATCACCTCGTAGTGTGTTTACAAAACATTTATTCTGATGATATATTATATGGTGCATGGAGGGATTTACTGGATGGGCCTCAGGCCTGGGCCAAAAGGGTCCTAAAGGGGCGGGTGGCCCCTGAACACCTAAAATATCCCACAGAAACTTCACCACTTAAGCCCTAGTCATAATGGAAGCTTCTGGTGATGAATTTAATTAATTAAGAGCAATATAACAGTTAAATTGTGTCAAAACCTTATTGCTTTAAATTATAAATTGTATGACAGTAACATCCAGTTTTAAACTATTTTTAAAAAAAACACACACAGGATCTATTGTTTCCATGATGTAATGACTATACTGTTCTTTTTTTCTTTTTTTTTGGCAGCGAGGAGCGAAAAAACGTATTAAAATACTGACCAGAATGCTTAGGAGAATGTGATGTTCAAACCTGTAAAAATAATGGGTGACTGGTCAAATGAGATTAGATTAGATTGGGCGGATTGCTGTATTTCGACACAGTATATTTCTTATTTTACAATTCATCATATCCTCTACCAAGGAAATTATTAATTTAATGAAAAATAAATACCAATCATAAACAAAAATAAATAAATAAATCATAAAGAAGACATACAGACATATAATGGTAAATTCACAAATTACTTGGTAAAATAATGTATCTGTATTTTTGTATATATCTAAATGGTTTTCTAGACATTGTAAAAATGAATAAAAATGCAGTTAAAATGTTTAAAAGCATTTTTACAGTGTATTGATGATTAACTTGATCTGACGGTAGCGGGACATGTGGCCGGACAAATAAGGTTAGAAACCACTGCAGTGGAAACACACAAACCAGCACACATAAAGAAAAGCGCGAGTAGAGATTGTTGGGGTGCAGGTTACACAAAATCAAGTCAGAAGCTGGTTCTGATTTTGACATTTCCAAGTATATTCTGCCCACCATACCCGGCTCCTGAGGATTGGGACATCTCTGTTCTCTGAAAATATGAGTTTTATTGATGATATCCATATCAGTGTTTATAATTAAATACTAATAGATACATCAAAGCTTTACACACAGGTGGCCACATTGTCTCTATCAGATGATTAATAGTTGCCATTGCCATTTTATTCACTGACCTAACAAGTCCAAATGAACCCAGCTTTTAATAAATTAAGAGATCACTATCAAACCCCATTATTCGTAGAAAAACATGAATTTAACATCAAAATTGCCCCTCTGTCTTGTTCAACCTGCCTGTAATAATTCCTTGCCTCCTGATGCTAGAGCCTTAGCAATATAATCTCCCTGTAGGATTTGTTCGATAAAGGAAAAAATAAAAGGGAATTAATACATTAGAGTTAATTTATATGCCTTTGTTAAGCAGAGGAATTTCACCTGAGGTACATCTATTACCTTTCTACTGTGTATTATTATTAAAGTGTGAGGGGCAGTTGGGTGTAGTGTAGCACAGACTATATCTGCTGCTCTCAAACAGCATAGTGGGCTGTTGGTGTTAATGTTTGACTGTGTAATTATCTACTACAGCCTGGGGATCTGGTATAGCTGATTATCCAGTTTCCTCTGCATGGCAAAATTTACTTTTATATGCATGTTTCTAACTCAGATCAGGCTGCAGTGCATACAATACCATGCTTCTGCTGGATGTATCTCACCTATGGATCGACTGTCTGGCCATGGCTAGAATAAATGATCAGAAAGAGCTACACACACAGCATCTGGATAGATACTGAGAGCCCATGTGTAGACTATTTTCAAAGAGCATTAACTATTGCGTGGGATTTTTCTGGTCTGAATTTACTCAGAATGATACAAAGTGGCGAAGAGCATCAGCAAGCGGTTTCTGGAACCAGAAATACGCTTGTTGATAGAATACCATCAGGTGGCGAGACTGGTTGGAGCTAGATAAGCAGATATGACTGAGAGAAAATCTCATGTGTCCAAACTTGGGTAGGCTGGGCGTCTCCATAAAACTGGACAGTTGTTGACTGGAAAAAACTAGATCTGGTCTGATGAATCTGGTTTTCTACTGGGAGGTACACACTAGATGGAGGGTTATAATTTGGCATCAGCAGCATGAATCCATGGACCCAAACTGCTTTCATATGGACATGACAGTAAGTTGGCAGCCTGAACATGCAGCTGGCAAATCTGCAGAAATGATGTAAGTGCAATCAACACCAACATAGAACCAGAATCTGAACTGTGTTCTACTCTCTCAACATCTATATGGAATCCATGGCTTTTAAGAACTGAGGCTGTTCTAAGAGCAAGGAGGTCATACCTGTACTCAGGAGTGTATATTTTAGAATGATCCCAAGGAAAGAGCCAGTGCTTAGGGCACAAGACCAAGACAACCCAACACAATAATCCCCTGCCTGGGAGGATCTTAGGTCTGCAATGTGTTTCTTGCTCATGACCCATCCTGATCTTTCTATCTCTGCCCAGGCCTATCTTTTTATATCAAGTTGAGATATCAGCAAACATCAGATCGCAAAAGTCAACACACGGAAAAATAACCGACGGAGGAAGATAAAGATGAAACTCTGCCTCCTGGGCGGTTAAACCCCTCAATTGCCTCTCTCAGAAATTGGGCGTAAACATGAACCTGGGGTTGGAGCAGGGACATGAAAAGAAAAATGTAATTGGATACATGGGAGCATGGATGCTTGCCACACATGTAATAAGTTCTTAAAATGCTCTGGATCCAGGTTCATTTTGGTTGAATTAACCTTTTAAAATATATCCTCAACCCACAAGCACAAACTCAGTCTGATTTATCATACTATCAGTTTAACAAAAGTACTCTGGCTTGGGAACCCGAGGAAAAACGGTGCCATAAACATTTACACATCTTAGTGATAATTACTCACGTGTTACCTATACAACAGTAGAAACAACGAAATGTTTTTCACTATTTATACACACAAACACAGCTGGAAAATGTAAGAAATAAAACTACACAGTCACATCGCAGAAAGCATTTTTAGGACACCTCTGAATAAAAAGCAAAGTGGCATCTCTCGAGTTAGTTTATCAGCCAGTATTTGCATATTACTAGACTGCATACTCTATCAGACATGTAAGGTTGTAAGAAAGACTATTTTACACCAACTGACAAGTTCTTCCACCAGACCACAGCCTGGGGTCCAAATATGGTCAAAATCTCCCTTCCTAACCACTTTTCCTTGGCGTCGATACGAAAACGTCATGAGGTCAAACTAACTGTTATAATACACTTGGAAGACACCGTGGCGGTAACTAAGCTCATTGATTTCCTGTCAACACTATATTAACATTAAAAGAATGTACAAGTTGGGGAAGTCAACGGCCAGTGCAAATCACTAAACATTACTGCTACAAGGTGTGGGACAGCATTCTCTCCGTTCCTTTAATAAAGGAAGGTCCATCCTATCCTAAAGGAGATAAGATAGGAAACACTGAGGCTGCTCGCATTTAGAGTCGACCAGCTCTTGTCATGGCTGCACTATATGAGATGCTTCTGGGTCTTCCTCATGCCCGCCCAGTTCTGCTCCTCATGTCATCCACACAGTGAAAGCGGCTCTGGCATGGGCAAAATAAACAACAAAACAAAACAATTAGAATGATAAAATACAATAAATAATAGTAATTTGCAGCCCGACTGGCGCCCTTTCCTCGATACTCTGTCATGAAAAAAAAGAAGAACAAATCTCCCCGTTGTTTCTCATTGTTGATTGACCTGGCCCTATGAACCTGTCCTGCACACGAACACTGGAAGTGGGGAGCGGAGTTCACAGGTGTACAGCATCTCAAATGATGGCTCCCTGTGATGGAGCGTCGTCAACAAAAAGTCCATATTGTCCATAGCAAGTACTGTCATCGCGAAAAAACCATCTAAGCCCTCAAGTCTGGCTTTCAAGCGGAGAAAAGAGGAGGAGGCGGAAAATAGGTCCCAGTGTAGAGGTATATCATCTTGCACTAAGATTAAAATGCTGTTTTCATTGGGTACTAAGCTAGAGTAGCTAAGTTCTGAAATAAAGCAAAGTTGCGGGGTGCAAACCATAATCTCTTCTAGGGGCACCAAAATATGAGCCGGCTCTCTGCATCCACATACAGCATATGCACTGTGTCTGCTAGGGTTTGACCACACAAAGACATTCTCACTACCACTCTATTTAAAGGTAAAGGTAGCCCCCTGTTATTACTCCAAATTAGTTCTGACCCTAAACTTATCTCCGCCTCCACAGACAAACCTCCCGAGAGCAGGCTCAGACTCATTGAGGTCCAGCCCACCTGAATGTCCTAGAGAGCAAACAAACAGAGCAGAGGGGCAAATGAGGCAACTAGGGGAAAAAGATGAAGAGAGAACGACGAAAGGTTGAGGAGGCTGTAACAGACAGGAGGATATGGGGCAAAATGCTCTGCTGAATATGTAGTCACAGGCAGGTATGCTGTCAGATGACAACGTAAAAGGGTTTTTGTAGTGATGAACCTGCAGGAACTTTCGCTGAATCTGCAGCTACACTATCCTTCCAGTTTTACTGAGCCTCATAGAAAGTTTCCAGCTCACAAATTTAACTTCACTCTCACTGCTTTCATAACACTGTTTTCAGCTGCAGCTGTTAAACAAAAAATCTGTAAAAAAAAACTGCTGTACATTTCACTGCTTCCAGCAACAAACAGCACACATATGCACTAGACACTAGCCAGTGAACATAATGAGCACGAAAGAAGCTAAAGAGACAGATATATCCCCCAGGAGCTTGCAAAAGAGCAGTGAATTTTTGAATTTAGATTCACTGATGGACTTGAACAAGACCCTAATGAATGCTAATATTGCTCTGTAACTGAGGGATGTGTAAACAAAGGTTAAGATCAGTGACCTCTGCCTTGTGAGATGTTTTAATTAAATGTCATTATTAGTATATTTATCATTAATACTATTACATGGGTGATTGTTCAGTGTCCAGAAGTCCATATGGCTGCACCAGAAAGGCAAGACACTGCAACAAAATAATCAATCAATCAATCATTACTCTTTTCATAAAGCTCTCACTGTTCTTCAGAACTAGCCATTGTAAGAACTTGTGTTCTGTACACAAAGTGCTGATGAGAACTCACTGTAGGTTGAGACAGTCTGTTGTGGTTTGTAAATGACCATCCATAAGAGTCTCTCCCACTCTTCCAGTACATACAGACACAATCGGTTGCAATATTTCCATTGTCATTCATGGTTGTGCAATGTTCATGTGCTTGTTGGTATCTGGTTCGTCTGTCTGTATGTACATCTGCACATGTATGTGAGTGTGTACATGTGTATTTGCTCACTGCTGGCCGGTGGTCCAGTCTATATGTAGCTTAGCCAAACACTGTAATTATTTCAAGCCGCAAGCAACTCATGCGTACATTTCATCTGACAGACTGCACACAACAGTGATGTTTTTTCCCGTCTCTCTACCAAGGAGGTGAAAGGACAGGAGCAGATTGCCACAATTTGTGCCAAAATCGCAATTGCAGCAAATAACCAAGTCAACCTGAAACACACACACACAGACATGATGTGCTGTAAATTAATGTATCAAAGTAATCCAAAGATAGTTTTCTGTACATCTATGGGCACATTAAAACATGAACTGCTAATAGCTAATCTTAATGGAGCCAGTTTGTTAAAATGTAAACAAAACAAAAATAAATAAAGAAATCAGGGCTCAAGCTGTGGCTCATTGTGAGAGAGGTATAACTTTAACACAGGTCGCCCAGCCAGGAATCAAATCAGTGACATTGCAATTAAGGTGTGTGAAATTTCCACATACCATGCATGCTCCCTTTATGTACAAGAATAGACAGCATCCATTTCAAACAATGTCACTGGCCACATCCACCCATGTAGTTCTAAAGCTTACAGCATTATTATCCTCAAACAGATCGCAAATATTCCATCTCAAATGCACACACCCACTTTACAACAACCACTCTACCACAAGGGTCAAAGTTTAGAAACACTTGTTTACAGTATGCACATTCTACATTGCACTAACTATTTACACCGCCTTGTCTTTTGCACTGTTCCATTTGTTTTTAATCTTCCACCCATTGTGCTTTGCTCTCTACCTCTATTTACATGATCCACCTGCACATGACCTTATACATTCATGTACAGTTGTTACTTAAAATGTTATGGTATAGAGTAACATGTCTGATCACAATATTACAAGTGTACTGTGTCATTGTCACTATTATCTATCTATTTCTTATGTTTATTGTCTATCTCTATTTTTGCACTGCTTAGATGTTAAATGTGGCACCACTGATGAAGAGAACAGAGTTCAGAAATAGAAAGAATTAGAAAGAAATAGTCAACAATTGAAGTAAGACAAAGAATAATAATCATATTTTTACATTTTTGACCGGGGTTGTTAGTATGTAGTTGGCTCTTGACAAGTTCTGTCTACAGTGTAAGATTTAAAAACACGAGTCTCGCCTTCTTCCACACATCCAGACCCCAACATGTCTCGCAACATATAATAATTTGTCCCTCCAGTATGCCACACCCCACAACCGCCAGTTTCCCCAACTCACCACTACTCATCCCAGTCTCATGCCTTGCTGTGCCAGATTTTGGATCGTGGCCTCGGTGTTTTAGTAAAGAGCTAGTGATCTGTAAATTGACAAATGGACTGTGAAGCTGCCTGCCCCAGAGGGGGTGGCAGGATTTCGTGAAGTCCAGCTCTACATCGCACGGTGCTGCTTTCTGCTCTCTGCTTTGTCACATCCGTCGGTGAAGCAGAGTTTCATTGTTTGGGTAGCTGGTGACCGAATGAGCATCATGTACCTCCTTGCTAAATTAAATATATACAAATGAAAAGCATTATTAGCTGAAGCACACTACCTCACCCACACATTAGAGGTGACGTTATTCACAGTCACTTTGTTGGTGAATGTTTTGCAGATACGCTTCAGCGATAACTTGGATAGATACATTTCATAATTCTGTTAATAAAATGTCATCACGTATTATCAACATGACTGATCTAACCTAAACAAATGTGAAAGTATGTGCATCAAAAAAAGGGAAAGCACTAGGTTGACATCGGATCTCAATACCTTTTTGAGCATCGAATGAAATGTGTCTATTACAAGTATGAGAATACATCTAGAAGTTTGCATCAAATGTCTGGTGAGATTGTTAGGTTTGTTTGCTTGTCACTGACTATGAAACTCTTCTGACTTTGGACTAGATTTTACTCAGAGAAACAAATCATTCTCTTTATATTTCTCTTACTCAGCACTGTTTTAGCAAGCGGTTTGGTTTTATTTGGCTCTTGTAGTTTGTAGTGTCTGTAGTGTTTTGAGCTAAAAATGAAGCTCAGCATGCTAACATGATCAGAGTGACAATTTTAACATGCTTTTGTTTAGCAGGTTTAATCTTTGCCATGTTCACCATCTTACTTCAGGCTGTTAGCATGCTAGCATTTGCCAATTAGCAGAAAACACAAAATACAGCTGAAGCTGATGGGAATACAGTCAGTGTAGATGATGGCACAAGATAAAAGAAAAAAAAACTGATAATGTAGATAAAAGTCAGAGAATTTCCTGAATCATTAAGAATCATCCTCAGGGGAACATGAACGTCTGTACAAAATTATGTTTCAATTGCCTCAGTAACTGTCTAGATGCTACAGTCCAGCTGACTGATATTGCCATCCCTATAGAGCCTAGCATAGCTCTAGGTTTAAACATGTTCATATCACCCAAACCGAGGCACCAAAACATGTCAGAAAATTCCTGCACCCTTCTCCAGATCACTACTATCTTTGTGTCAGGACACCAAGCTGCTACATCCAGCAAATCATTACATTTGCCATTTGTGTGTGTGTGTGTGTGTGAGAGAGAGAGAGAGAGAGAGAGAGTGTGTGTGCATACATGTGTGCATCTGTGCATGTATATGATAATGGCACATACATGTTAATGCATACACTGCATAATGTGTGTGCACCCACTGTGTGTGAGACTAAATGCACATGAACAATAGTGACCATGTGGCTGCAGTGCTGGTGGTAATTGATGAATGGGATGTTTAAAGAGCAGAATATGAATGAAGAAGAGAGGACCCTGAGGGAATACTCCACACCATTGTAATCAAAGCCTTGATAGTGTCCCCACCTTTGACTAATGGTCCCAAAAAGAAGCCTCGTTCAGCCTGCCTATTCGATTCTTATCCCTCCAGAGAGAGGCCAACAGGGTGGGAGGGTGACTTAGGTCGGATCTTTTACGTCAGCCCAACCTTGCTGTCACTCAGGTGAGATACCTGAGTGTGAACTGTAAGGGAATGATACTGACAAATGAAGCCTGTTTTTTCTGTCCCTTTTCACTTTGAGTTACAGTAAACCTTTCTCATTTGGACGCAAGGGCGTAATTTCCACTGGGGATGGGAGGACATGTAAAAGTACCGATACATCAATGTACAAATACTCCATTACAAGCAAAAGTCCTGGATTCGAAATCCCACTGAGGTAAAAGTACAGAAGTGTTGTAAGCAAAATGCACTGAAAGTATCAAAGGTTAGTAGTAGTATTTGTTTTTACTAATACTATTCCCCGTGACTGATGTATTACTATATATGTATGTATGATGTATGTGTATGTATGTATGCAACATTATTAGATTGTTAATACTGATGATTCAATGTGTAAGCAGCATTTTACTATTGTAGCTGCTCAAAGTGGAGCTAGTTTTAAAAAAAACTTTATATAAAGTCAAGTGGTTCCCAACCTAGGGGTCAAACCCTGCAAACTGTTACAAGATAAATCTGAGGGGTGGTGAGATTATTAATGGGGAAGGACAGATGAAAAAACAGAAGGTTCTGTTAGATAAATATGTTTTTTTTTTTTCTTGTTGAACCTTTCTGTAATTTTAGCTTTTTTTTTCCTGAAATATTGGATGATTCAACCCCTGTGGGCCTTCACCAGTTATTTAAATGAAACCAAGTGAGAATTTTAGAGGGGAAAAGTCTCTTTGGTAAATCTGCTAACAACTCATTGACATCCAAAATGTGAGGGGGGGACTCCTTGGAGGAGGTAGACATAGGGTTCTTTTTTTGTTGTGGTTGTTATTGTTTTTGTAATGGGTCATAAGCCAAGTACAATATTTCCCTCAGGATGGTAAAAACACTTCAAACACCGCTGCTAAAAATAATAAGTTGATATATGGTATGTTATTCTTTCAATGGTAAATGTACTTCACTTATATAGCTTTTCTAGTCATACCAACCACTCAAGGTGCGTAACACTGCAGCTGACATTCACCCATTCATACACCCATTCATACACACATTCATACAGCGCTTGTTGTATATATATGAAGCACTCATTTAGAGTCAGTATTCTCCTAAAAAACACAACTGAACATCAATCAAAGACAAGGCAGTACAGACGCAAATATAATATTTAAATATCCATCATAAAATATCAGATCTCTAGTGGCATTTAGTGCACACATTTTTTCAGACTACTGTTAATTTGGAAAGCCAGATAACCATTTCCATTATATGTTATCTGCCAGAGTGATATAAACATATAAAAGGAGGAAAAATAATTGACATATTTAGGTTTTATTTTGTTTTGTTTTGCTCTCAGTGAAGAACGCTCCACTTCTTAAACTAAACCCACATCCTTGTTTGGAGGTAGGTACCTGGTCTCTGTGGCTGTTGATTTATGTGGCTGATATGAGGCCATTCTTCACAAGCATGTGAAGGTGGAGGTGGAGACTCTGATGAAGGATGGAGAGTAGGAAAGTGCTAATACAAAGAAAGCAAACACAGAGACACACTTTAATTAATGACACTGTACAAAATCAAATGACTCTCATTCATATACTATTAGAGCAACTATTACAGTGACATTCATACTGACCTCCAGAGATGCGGTTACATTACAGAACTATAATAACAAGGTATGAGAACTGTGACTGTGACTGTAGCTGTATTCCTCAGCAGCATGTGTTCTTACCTAAGAGCATTAGTACTGTGTGAGTGTAGCATCTTATTCAGTGTGAGCACAGCAACTATAATATAGCACAGCCTGACTGATGCTGGAATTTTGATGATGAGATCCAAAGTTTAAAAAATGAATATCAGAGAACAATATGCTGGCCAAAATTACCTGAAAAAAAAAACTTAAACAAATGAGATGATCACAGGTTTTTGATAAGAATCCCTGAAAATTATATTATTAAGTAGAGTAGTGATAAATATATGTACTCAGTGGGAGTCAAAAACATGACGGTAGAATTGTTAATTTTAACTACTATTAGCAACTATTAGCAACAATAAAACAACAATTACATGTTAGAGTTGAGAAAAGTAAGGCTTGAATATATAAAATGACAAATAAACTATACTGAATCATGATTAAAGACTTGATGAAATAGATTGATAGATGGATTGTACAATTTTACATTTACATATTCTTTTCATTTTGCCTGTCACCAATTTCTAACTCATCTTTATGTATTTATCTATCCAATAGCTCAATTCAGCGAATTCATCTGTCGCCTTTTTCAACCATTACCGCCAACGACTCCGCATAGTGATTTGCCCTTGTTAAGGGTATAGTAAGTCTTCTGCCGCCAAACATGCTTGCTTGCCTGGAGCAGGTAGCGGTGATAGGCTTGCCCACCCACTTACGGCTAAAGAAATTGGAATGGTCGCCTCTACAGCCGCCACTTTTTCAGGGCAGTTCGGATGTTAAAGTGAGTCGCTATCGAAAGTGTTGAGACCAGTTGGTTGGGCCAGTTAGTTGGTGTTGACGTTAACTTCAGTAGTAAAAAAGAATTGATACAACAGAAGCAACACACTGCTGTGTCTTGCAACATGTCTTTTACTGCACTGAACTACAAGCTTTGAGCAAATCTTTTTTTTTTCATTTCATTAATCAGTGCAGCTACCTACAAATGAATTAAAAGTATAATAAAGTATAAAACAGAACAATAAGTAAATACGATGACAGATCTTATTGATAGAATTCACCAAAAGAACTAATTCTAATTAAAATACTAACTCTGGACTTACTGTTTATTCTATATTTCATATTACATTACATTCAAGTGCACGGTGCCACAATATAAACACAAGTGTGAACACACAGTAGCTCAGTCACCTTTTTCTCTTAAATGTCACGGCAGTGCAGGCTAGGAAATACAATCCAACACACCCATACACACATGCTCACACTATTACAAATGTATGGCATTGCTCCTGCACACACTGTGTTCGTGTGGCCTTTTGCAGGCGTCCTCAGAGACGTGGCATTGACAAACCTACAAACAGTAATTGGGCCATTATAACTCCCTGCGATGGTATTGATTCCACTGTTTTAGGTGCAGGCGGGTAATGGGTGTCTAGACAGAAGGGTTCATATTGCAGGCAGTAGGGCCTGTGCAATATTAGATACAGTAATCTTGGTGTTGTTCATGATTCAGGTGTGTTGTTTTGTGTATTTCTGTCCATTGGAAATGATGTAATTTAGTAGCACATTTGAGCACTTATTGCACAGTATTTCTATGTGTTGAGAGCAGGATCCTTGTGCTGTGAGCTGGTATTTCAGCTCGGAGAGATGCTTGGGACAAACTTATAGACTGAGAAGAACTCCATATGGAGAGGGTAGGAGAAATCATGAAGATGGAGTCCTCTTTTCCCCAGTCCAATTATCACCAGAGTTAAAACTAATCCCGGTGGCCACAAGAGCTCAGTGACTACAATCTGTTCCAGGTTGATTCCCAGCTTTGAAAATCCAGTCACCTGGAGAGCAGAGAGCAGGCGAGAGGGATCTCATCGGAGCCTTGCTGCTGATCAAAATCAAATATTACTGAGGCTGGGTTTCCATGGCAATAACATGCTGCCCCCTACATGACATTTGGGGGTTCAGCTGTGAAGGAGGTACCCACCTCCCCTCCTCGTCTGTCTGCCTTCTTGGTCCAAACGTGAGCAGAATAGATGAATAAGCAGCATCTTGACCACCTTTTCACCTTGTGTGAATCTACAGAGTTGTGTGCACAGCTCTCCCATGGGCTGAACACAGGAACAGGACATGTAGCAAATACTCTCCCTGTGCTGCAGAATAGTGTCGGTCCACAGAGAAATGCTGAGGCCATCGATTGCTTTCTCCACAGGGGCACAATGTGCAACCCGTGAGCCCACAAAATGTCAATGGATATGAATTGTGTAAAGAACTCTTGATCCCCTAATTCAATATTGTAAAGCTTCACAAAAGGTCGTACTGTATGGTAAAATAACAGTGGCCCACACAGACCTTTTAGCTTGATAATATAAATTTTTTTTCACACATATTCCTGATTTTCTATTTTGCAAAAAGCCTGCTGTAAATACAGATATATAACAAATACAAAATTGCCACCACCCTCTAATATTACCAGTGATATCCAGCTAGTTTTGAAATGTGGTGGTCACACACTAGCTGGACTAACCAAAATGTAACTCTCTCAATGATTCATTATAAACAGCAAGGCTAGCAACACTAATACTACTACCAAAAACAAACAAACAAACAAAAAAAACACAATTCAACACTTGCAGTTACACTGATAATTCTCCATTCAAAAAGAATATCTGATGTAATGAACATGTCATTGTCTTGTCCTCCATTGTTAGACAACCCTCACTTTTTCCAATCAAACTGTCCCAATGACTGTTTTACCCTGTTTCAAATGTAAAATCAAGTTTGTCAACAGACTAAACATTACGTCACTTAACTACCACAGGTAGCTGTGACTCCTACAGCAAAACCAGGCCAGATTGACATGACTGCTGTCAGGTTTATGTAGTTTATACAAAAGGAGAAATCATTGGGAATGGCTCATAATAATTCAAGTAATGCATCACAAGTGAAAATGAGCATGTTACCCTGACGACACAAATTGACAAACACCGACTCTGCTCTACAGCGGTCAGCTGAGCTGCCAACAGTGTTCTCTAGTGGACAAACTACACAATAGTGACACTGGCAATAAAGTAGTTCATGCACCTATCTTTGGCTTTAGAGTATTTTAATCTCTTGTTGCTTGTCAGCCATTAAAAACACTGCTCCAGTTTATTATGCATTTAGCTTAAAGGACCAGTGTGGAGGATTTAGTGGCATCTAGTGGTGAGAATGTAGATTGCAACTAGTCTACAGTGGGCGCCAGGTGACAAAACGGTATCAACTATTGCATCAACTAGTCTGTCAAGTGAGGAGGTTCATTTTTATAGATATATTTAGATATTGTATCTAGTTGTTAGTTTCAAACTATAGGTAACAGCTGACATGTACTCTCTCCCTTCTTCCTCTTCGTCTTCTTTCAAGCTGCAGTGTCAACAAAAAAAAAACATGAAAGACGATATATAGAGCCACTGTTTGATTTGGTTTGTCTGTTCTGGGCTACTGTAGAAACATAGCAATGCCACATGGTGGACTTTGTGGAAGAGGACCTATGTAGATATAAATGTCTCATTCTAAGCAAACAAATACACAATTTTTAGTTTTAGGTAATTATACACTAATAAAAACCTTCTTATGCATATTACACTCCATTTCTGCCAGTAGAGCTCCATAAATGTTACACACTGGTCCTTTAAATGGGACAATAAAATCAGCCCATTCAGTGCACTGGATGAGCTAGACTGCAGAAACACACTGCAGAAAATACAATGAAACACAAAAAGATGTTGCAGAAAGCACAAGTGAATACAGAAATATGTTGTAAAGTCAGACAACAAAAGGGAATACAAAAAGGGAAAACAAATACGACAAAATACAGAAAACACAATCAAATCCAAAAAGCAGCAAATGAAGAAAAGACAATAATACAATAATACAAAAACACAAATACAGAAACCAGTTACCAAATTAAACAGTGTTATTGGAAAATGTGCAAGCAATTTAGATTTGTTATGGTTTTAACATTTTGTTTGCATGATTCAAATATTACTCTGGATATTTGCTAGTTACCTAGCATTGTACTTTGCAAGCCAATTCAACACATAATTAATAACTTATCTAGCTAAGTAAGTTTTCTGTGTCTTTTACATGTGTCTTCTGTTTGTTTGTTATGGGGTTGTTGGGGTTTTTTTGTTGTTGTTTTTTGTTTTTTGTTTTTTTGCAGTTCACTGACCTCCAGGCTAACTTTACAGAACTCCATTTGAACCAACCCTTTTCCTCCTCATGACATGTCTACTGTTTCTAACACCAGATACTGCTGCCCTCCCACCTCCTGCTTGCAATATTCATCTGGGAGAGTGCTGTCATGATGAAACACGCATTTTAATGCTTACAAGAACACTGCCCCGGGCTCTTTTCACAGCATCAGTCAACTACCATCAAATCAAAGCTGTTTCAGAGGGGTGAGTACGTATGAACAGGCCATATATATACAATATACCACACTGAGGAAGACAGAATAACAGGATGGGAGTACAGCTAACATTTAGACATTTAGACAGTTGCTCGAAGGTGAGCAAACGATGTGGGTATTGGCCCTCCTCAGTGCAAGCGATGATCCGAAGTTTTGACATCAGCCTCTGGTCCTTGTTTAGTCTGCCCAGATGCTTGCCCCAGCATGTGCAGGGAGGAGTGTGCAGAATGATTTCAACCGTGGTCTACCGACCGCCACATTAGCCAGGTCATTCAGTATTGCCAGCCAAAGCGCCAGTAAACCAAATGAATGTGTGAGAGGAGACACAGGGAGTCACCACATGCACAGTATTTACAGGCCAGAAGCAAAACAACAAAGTTGGAACATAAACCTCTGTAACTGCACTGGAATCACTGAACACCACGGAAGTTCATTGTAGACTGTTATTTTCATGGAGAATATAATTTTCATAACAGCATAATGTTTTTTTATTACACCCAGATTGACCACCTCAATCTTCCTCAAATCACCCGTAAGTCAGCTAGCAACCGTATCACAGTTTAAAGGAGTTTGCATGAGTCAAAAACAATGTTCATTTAAATAGATTGTGTTGTGTCTTCTTTTTTCGCCTTTACAACCTTTACAACCAATAAAGTAAATGTAAAATGAAAGTTGAATTTATCATGTTTATCTACCTCAAATATAAGTTGTGGACATTGATATGATAGATAGAAAACGAGATAAGCTGAAAAATAATTGGCAATGATTATTATAATCAATGAATCATGCTCAGTCATCATAAAAAATTGTAAAAGAAAAAAGCCAAACATTGAAGACAAAGCCGCGTTCTGTATCACGCCAACGAATATTTAGTATTTTGGATCCTTGGTCAAACAAAACAAGACTAAATGACACTGATTAATCAAAACATACTTGCAGACAATCAATCAGCTCAAACAACAGCAATATTTGCGACCGCCCATAGTGCAAATCATTAATCAGCCATCTAGTGCACATTAAAAATTCACAAAGCGGTTTTTGTTTGAAAATGTAGCTGAAAGAAAGCAATATAAATGATTGCGTGATTGCAATGAATGGATGATGAGTTTAATTATTAGCAAAAATCTACAAACAAGCTGTATCAGCCCAAAACAGCTGCAGAAGTTCCTTGGTCTATTTCGTCTAAAATCAAGGACTCACCTCTGCGGATTAGAGTCTGGGAAGATATTAAACAGAGAGGAGCAGGAGCCGGAAACAGTGAAAATGAGAGCGACAGGCCAGGGTGGGGGTTCGATGGAGTCACTTTTAAGGGGTAATTTCTCCTCAGTGCAGATTTCTCATTTTCCCTTTTAACAGATTTAGTTCAATTTTAGATCTGCGAACAACAACAACAACAACAACAAAGTGGGAATGAACCAAGGCACCCCAGGGAAGTCGCACACTGAATCCTAGAGCTGTTCCATTAACACTGGAGTGGACATAATAACAAGTGAATGACATGATTATACAGGTTTTCCTGCTCTTCATGATGAATCACAAATTATGGCCTAAATGAGAAAGAGAGGCTTGAATGCATCTTTCTCTGTTTCCATAAGAGACGAGGAAAAGCTGGAGTCCTGAGGCTGATACCGACATAAAATAACTAGGGTTCGTTTAGCTAATTTGCAGTCAGTTAATTGAACAAAACCAGGTGACATGCAGTGAGTCTGTGTCTGTGAGTTCTGAAGTCTGGGGCCCCTGCACCCGTCGCCCACTTTACCCACTCGGCAAACCAACTTGTACGTGACTTGTGAAAAGTATTCTCGGCTCGGTCTTGTGTTCTGATGGTTTGGGGTGAAACAAGGGGCCACAAGATAATTTTGAGTGACTGTAATTGAATTAATAAGATGAGAAATAAGAAATAAATAATATAAATAAGATTATTTTCAATAACTTTTCTCCACTCTTTGCTTTTTATTGTGAAACACTGCACAATTTTGCCTCCTCAGGTCTCTAAAGCAAGGCTGAAATATATTATCTTTTTATATACATTAGACATTTTAAACTGCTTATTTTCTAATGAGGTTAGATTAATCATAAAAATGTGAAAAATGTCCACAGTCCAAGAGAAATCAATGTCTTGTTTTATCCAACCAACAGTCCAGAAACCAAAGATATTCAGTATATGATTCTCGGCAACAAATAAAAGAATCAAATTCTCACATTTTAAGAAGCTAAAACCATCAAATCTTAGAATGATTAATTGATTGTGGATGTGATATTGGCGCCTCCCATATTGATAAAGAAATATTGCCTGAAAATAATGCATTAATTAGCTTTATTGGTCAACTAATAGGCATAGATAGTGATGTTTAATGGTCATAGTAGGACGTGAGGCAGCTGGTTTGGGTTTTGTTTGTTACTTTGTCGCATCAGTTCAGTCTTTTCAGAGCTTTCCTGTTGTATCCCTGACTTCTTGAATGAAAGGTGCTCAGGATGCTGTTTAGGAGACAATGTTAAGATCTGCTTAAGATACTAGCAGCTGTGAATCAGGTTTGAGATTTGGTTTTCGATTTCCCGTCCACCAAATCCAGGTTTTATGCACCCAGATCATTTCCTGTGAGGGTAAAAAAAAAATCAGTCGATCGTGCCGATAGCATGTGGATCAACACGCAGGCATCCACCCCCTCAGCCGTCACATAAAGCTGACATTCCCATTCCCTCCTCTTATCCGTCTGCCTCACAGTCATTGTAACCTCCATAATGCCCCTATTCATAAATCATCTTTTCTCTGCCTGTTTGACAGCAGGGACTCGGCCTGCAGACAAAAAGCCCTCCCGCAGCCTCTCCTTTTTGACCCCCTTCACTTCCCGTACGGCCAAGCAATCAAGGACAACTGCAGATGGTGTGGAGTGTCCCGCCTGAAAGGCCGAGGTTTCTGTAATATAATTCACAGAGGGCAGAGGAGCAGTGAGAGGCTGCAACTGACTGCAGCTCCTCTGTCAGGTCTCCCACTGACCGTCCATCTGTGTGTGGCAGACTGACCACAGTCTGATGTTTGTCACTCCACCCAGTACAAAAGTCGGTGTTGTCCGCACTGCTGCTACACCTGATTAATGTTCAAGATCAGTGTGCTTTGATCCAAGCCAGAGGGAATAATGCATACAGTATGTCTCCAGCGTATAATTTTGGATTCATTTTATACCTCGTTGCTTTGTTTGGTTTATTTTCCTCTGCTGCAGGGCATGTAGTGACAACCTTTTATAATTAGTAACAAGTTGCCTTTCTTGGAAATATTATAGTAATTTACATTGAAATACCAACTAATTATAATGTCATCTTTAGATTTCTACAGACTAAAAAAAAAAACTAGAGTTGTAACAATAAGCTGATTAATAGATGAGTTGATCAAAAGAAATAATTTGTCGAGAACTGTTTTGATAATCAGTCATTTAAGTAATCTTTGATGTGTTTTGAATTATTGAAGATTGCAAGTCAGCACTGTCTGAGAAAATGGTCCACAGCAGCAATGTCATCACCATCACTGTCAAAATGGCGACCACCGAGCTCCTTCTTCGTCTTGGGGGACGAGGTAGTAATCTGAGGGGAACAAATCAGGTGAAGAGGGCGGGTGGTGCTTTTTAAGAGTCAAGTTAGTTCCCCACGTTCTCTCCACGACATCATGTTGTATTTAAGAAGTTTTAGCCTCCGTGTTTGAACATGGTCTTTCTCTGCCACATCTAAAAATATTCAACCACCCTGTTATTCCACCCAAAATTATACACTCCTATTAGATTGTGGAGAAAACCACATCCACAAATGTGATGTGAGATGTGAGCTCTCTGAGTGGTGCTTCACATCTGACACCGTGTCCTTGTCGAGCAGCTCTATTGGATGTTGTGTTTTGACTGTGCACTCCTCACACACAGAGTGAGGAGTCTGCACCTCAATCACACAACTCAGAGTTTCATCTGGGCACTTTTCTCATTTGTTCATCAGTTTCCATTCTCTCCAGTCTTTACCTGTCAATGTGTGGCTCTGCTGCTGTTTGTGCTCATCAATAACACGACCTCAGTCTCTTTGTAGTCACAAGAGCGGCGTCACATGTTAGCGCTGCTTTAGCTCTCGCACTGATCAACAGTTTACACAAAGCTACTGACTGCCTTCCAGAGAAACGCTGCTTCACCGTTTGAGACATGTTAGGTGTGAAGGCCTCTCGCTCGGCTTACAAGAGTCGTCTTTGTACTTAAGAGAAATGAATAAACCAAAGAGGATAAGTGTTGTTTTGATGTGGACTAAAACAGATGGCTGCGGTTACTAACAGTTCTGGAGGGAGTTGACTGCAGCAGTTTTATGTCAAACTCTGTTTCTGTGTCTCTTTCTCAGGGGATTCCTTCACTCAATTCCGGTTTTCAGAAGAAAAAGACTGGGAGATGGACTCATTTACAGCCAGTCAGGTAAATCTATACCCAATCTACAGCACTCTGCATTGTTTCTTTGTCTTCCAGGGATTTAACCCACTTTGTCAGGTATGGATTCATCAAGCAGACGTTATGTATGTTGGATGGATTGACGTTAAAATTTCTACAGACAGCCATTAAAGACAGAGGATGACTTCTAATGACTTCAGTGATGCCCTGAATTCTCTGTTTAGCACCACCAGTGGGTCAGAGTTTTCATTTATCCTGTGAAATATCTCAACAATGGACTGAAACACCTATGGCCATATAAAAAGTAACTCAAAAAAAAGACATTCAAGGCAAATGAAAACCTCCAGAATTTACAGTTAGGTGCTTATTTTACTACACTTTGTGTATTTGTGTCTGTAGATTGAAATTACAATACCTATAGTTTTCAGCCACAACATTAAAACCACTGACAGACTGAGTGAATAACATTGATCATCTCATTACAATGCAATGTTCTGCTGGGAAACCTTGGGTCCTGACATTCATCTGGATGTTACTTGACGTGTACCACCCACCTAAACATTGCTGCGGACCAAGTTCACCCCCCCATAGCAACAGCACTTGGCAACCAGACGAGTGACACCCCCCCACAGCAGGACAATGCTCCCACCACGCCTCAAAAACTGCTCAGAAATGACTTGGGAACACGACAAAGAGCCCAAGGTGTTGACCTGGCCTCCAAACTCCTCCAGATCCCAGTGTAGCGGAGCGTCTGTGGGATGTGCCGGAATAAACCAGATCCATGGAGACCCCACCCGCAACCTACAGGACCCAAAGGATCCACTGCCTCGACGGGTCAGAGCTGTTTGAGCGGCACAAGGGGGATGATCACTGTATCTTTAGAGGCTGTTTTTTCCTCAGCCAGATCCCCACTTCGCACTTACATACACCAAACTCTCTACTTTTTTATTCCAATCTATATTCTGGAGGTTTTTACAGAGGAGTTTGTTCAAATATCATTCTTAGCCTGAATCATCTAACCTTTTATTCCTAAAAACAAATACTTTTTTTATGGCTGTTGACAGTATTCTCTGATTTATGGAGTGATAAACAGAGCCCAGATGCCCAGAATCCCCCACTGTAATGTTCAGATTTGTTCATATTTAATTAGATAATGCCTCATTTGCACATTGAAGCATAAAATTTGGGAACACTTGCAATAAAAAATAATAATTGTCTTAATGTAAGTTAAGACAGGTGATATCAGTTTAAATTCTTACCCTATTCACCTGTGGTGTCTCGCCTTGAGTAGCATTACTCCTCACATAACCTGTAATACAGAATGTAAAGATGATGTGATGGAAAATATCCACACATACTTCTTGTTAGCTTTGGAATTTATCATCTTTCATCCTGACTCCACCAGCACTCGTCTGTGTCTGTGGATATAAAACAGTGCAACAAACAGTCAGATTATATAAGGCTTCCTGACCTCTTGCTATTTCTTGTGTACAGTCAGAGCTGCATTGTTTTGTTTCTCTTATGTGCAAGTACAGACAAGTACTGACCTGCTTTAAGTAGGGTACTTTTAACAGTTACAAAAGATTTTGCATGTTACTCAGAGGTTTTGACAAACAAGGTTTCACACCCCAGTGGTTAGATTTCATATCCTGATAAAAATAAAAAGTATTACTATGTCAGTTTCTTAAATCTGCAAACATCTGGAGTCCGGCTGCAAACAGCTGCTTTAACACTTTGTTCTGTTGTTTCCTCTGCAGATGTCGGCTGTGTTTCTGGACCTCCCAGCTCTGGCCCAGAGCCTTCAGCAGATTCCTCTCCATCAGAGACTCAACCTGGAGGCTGAGCTGGTTCAGGTAGGATTTTTGCACCCTGATACCTCCTCCTTCACCAAATTAGCTCTGGTAGCATTTTGAAAAACAACATTTCAGATTGTTGACTGTGTGTGATTGGACAGAGCCCAAGTAACAAAAGTGAGTGGATTAAGTTGCGCCCTGCAAAATATTTCACATTAACCAGCGTTAGTTTTAATGTTACGAAGTCGCTTAAAGAAACGGTTAGCCACATAAACAGCCACATTAGTGACATTAACATTAAGGAAGTGCTGCACACATGAGCAATCGGTGTATCTGACTCTGCTCCAGCCAACTGCAGGTGATGTTTGCAAGTCATTTTTGATATTATTTTTCTTGCTTTTCCTCCTTACTGACAGGTTTTGTTCTCGATTAAAGCCTCTCAGGATTTCTCACTAATACTTCCAATATAGAGAATCACTTCCGGGCCTCCAGCTGCTACAGACTTAGGATCTGTCCGATCACAAACAACAAGTCAAAGTTGATGGTATTTGGTGTTTGGTAAACTCTAATTTTGGACTGTGGTTGCAGGTTTGTCATGTTTTAAAGCTTATTGTTTGTCATTTTTTACTCTAATCCTGATGTTTTAGGTCTCTACACCAGTAGAGCTCCCCACAGTCGCCGTCACACCTAAACAGGAAGTGCCCCAGCCGTCCACATTCACCCTACCGTCCACAGCTTTAAAAGGTCTCAGTGCCAACCAGAAAGTCCCAGTGGCTACAAACCCAGTGTCCAGCTCAAACTCGAAGTCTTCCGCAGATGTTGCCGAGCCGCCGGTGGATGATGATGGTGATGAAGAGCTGGACCAGCTGCTCGGTTTACAAAAACCAGCCCCCAGTGTTACAGATGAGGAAAGTGCCTGTCCAGAGAAAGGTGAGTGTGTTCTCCCTGCATGTTGGTGATACTACATACCAATCGTCACTATGGGTTCAAATAGAAATCAAAATATCTTTCCTAAAACTTGGTAATGTATTTTTGTTTTCCAAACTCTTTTTGGAGCTGTTTCACCACCCACAATTTCCTGCTGTGAGCAGCTCCTTTGTACATTGTGTCAAATAATGGTATCTAACAGTTGAGCCAGAAATCAGCCATATTTGTTATGCATGCTGTCTGGTTTGAGTGTACTTCATTGTGTCACTTTTCCAGCGAGAACACACTTTGTGCTAAAAACCTGCTCAGAATTCGTGTGGAGTATGGATAAGGGACACACTGCAGTTCTCCTCAACGCTTATTTGCTTTCTGGCAGAGTTGGATGAGAAAATTTTCATACTGATTCGCTAAAAATGAAGCTACAGCTAGCTGCCAATTAGTCTTTTCATCTTCTACTAAGATATAGGAATTAATTAACTTAAATCAATCTGTAAGCCAAATGAGAAGCTTGATAAATGTGAAGCTACAGCTGCTTAGAGCCAATAAATAGTCATGCACATAATCCTCTGTTATCGTTCATACACCTCAATTCTTGTATGAATTAAACAAGATATAATATGTTAATTAATGAGCTTTAGAGTCACTGGTAGGCAGATTTTAATACCTTTAGACAGAGCTAGACCAACTGTTTCCTCAGTTTCCAGTCTTGGCTGACTGACAGGTTGCTGGCTGTAGCTTCATATTTAACTGACACACATGATCTCCATCTTCTCATCGAACTCTCTCTGCCATAAAACTAATAACAACATTTCCCAGAACACAAAACTTTTGCTTTAAAATACACCAAAATCATTTAATAATCACTTAAGCTGAGCCTTATTTAGGTTTTTTTTTTTTCCCTCTACCAGACTTCATTGGCAAAAACTATGATACTAGTTAGTTTGTTTGTGTTATTATAGCAACACAAACAAACCAACCGATTGTAGCTGTGGTATTCTACCAACTCCCATATTCTGCTCAGTAAAATTACTGTTTTTGTCAATGGAGTCTGGCAGAGATGTTTTTGGTTAAACAAAACCAAAAACTCTTTCATAAAAAAAGTTTATCTCTGTAGGAATCCTGTCCATAATGTTGTTAGTCTGAGCATTTTAGTGGATTTGTTTTTTCATGGACAATTGCAGCAGCTGTTTGCAGTTGTTGGGTTCCTGTTCAGTTCTTCACTGATTCCAAAGATTTTTGTCCCTATCAATCATTCACACCCGAAAGCAAATATATCATAAGGCCCAGTTTAAGAAATACTGGAGTTATTCCTTAAAATTTTAAGCATGAAGTTCATTCAAAACTTGTGATGGTACGAGTCAAGATTTTTTTTTTTGACTTTTTAATTTGCAGAGTGTGAGGAAATAAAGGAGGTGGCACCGGAGGTGACAGAAGAGAAGATGGAGGAGGTGAAAGACAAAGATGTCACACCTCCAAAGCCTGCCTCCGTCAAGCAGGAAATGACAGAGGAGGATCTGGAGGACTGGCTCGACAGCATGATCTCCTGACCGCTGATGATGAAGGACAGAGGTTTGTGAAGGAAACTGGACTTTAAAAAAAAAAATCATGGCTATAATCAAAGCTAATTACTAAGTACACATGCTAAAGGACTTCATAGTGGGACTTTTTTTGTGTGTAGTTCCTGGTGCTGAAAAAGAGACAATATGTTCAGAGGTGCAGAGATGGGACAGAACGTCTCGAACGTTTGTGAGAATGTGTCACAATGTTCCCTCTGCACTTCAGGCTTCAGAGAAAGAATTTTCTGTTCCTTGCGAGACTGTGAAAGTTACACACCGCAGGTAATGTACGCCGCCGGAGGGATCCCCCGCTGCCGAAAGGGACAGGCGAATAGCGAAACAGGTCACTGACAACACATTTGGTTTATTGCGTCAATTAGTTTATTCATTTCCTCCCCCTTTGTTAAAAGAAATGCCGTTTACCAAAGCTACTACATACATACAAATGGCCATACAATAGCAGTTAACCATCTTGTCGTCAATAAATCCCTGAACCAAGTTTTTTGTTTTTTCAGTTTCCTCTTGTTGTGTGGTTCTACTGTGGAAAGGAGTGCAGGCGGGCAGGACACCACAGCTTAGGAACAAAAACAAACTAAGCAACATTTACACAAGGGTCATCTAGATTTTATACAACAAATGTTTCTCTTTTTTTTTTTTTTATTTAAAAGCCACAAAACTAGCTTGAGCTAAATCTGCTTGTAACTAATCCAGAACTAGAGCACTGCTTGTGTCAGGAGGGACAAAAATGATTAATTAATTTTTTTTGCATAGTTTCTCTTTAAGGCACGTCGGCTCTTGATAAATACCTAAAGTGAGTCGTCTCTGGTCCTGGAAGAACCATCTTCACTTCATCAGACAGATTAGAACCAGCTTTGAAAGGCAGAGCAGGTCTCACTCATTTCATCTGATGTTTTTAACTGGGTCAATACTAGCAGCACACATCCATTCAGTTGGTTTGATAAGTGACGCTAACATCCTGGCGTTGGATCTAGAAAATGTGCATATTCAGACATTCAGTTGTCATGCTGTAACCCTCCACGTGTATCAAATGTCTACACACAACAAATTGTGCAACAGGTTGGGGTTAAGCAAGTGAAAAGGCAATGTGAATAAGAATCAAAAGAAGGATTTGCATAAAAGAGGCGTCGTGGCAAGTGACTGTTTTTCAGTAACAAGGAAGAGGACTTGGATGCACAAACGTCCACTCATCAGTCGTAAGTCTTAAAATTATTTTCTTTCAGTGATCTTTTATGAGTATTTAATTTCAAAATGAATGATTTTCTCTTTTCTTCTTCGCAGTTTTCGACAACATGGCAGCAGAGACAGTCCAGAGAGTGTTCAGGTTTTGTTAACAGGGTGAAGTCAAGTTCATTGTCTCTTTCAGATAAAAGGAAAATCCAGAGAGTGATGGGGTGTTTGGGGCACTAGACGAGGCTGCCCTTCCCCAACTCTCTAACCCAGCTGGTCCTCATATTGCTTACGGAAGCAGTCTCCAGTAGGGAAGAAGTCCCAGCATCTCTCCTGGTACATCTTCCACACATATGACTCCTGGAGGAAGAAAGGAACAGAGTTCGTCAGCCTTTGTTGGTGAGTAAATGAAGTTTTAAAGTATTAGTTCACAGACGTTACCCTCCGCGAAGAGTTCTGCCTTACGTCTAGTGCAGAACTGCAACATCTCAATAATCCACACAACATTCCATCAAGATTGTTGTTTGTTTTCTATGGGACTATTTTTCAGTAGAAAGTAGCTAGAGTTAGAATTACTGCCTCACGGTTGTACGTCTCCGCCAGCCAGTCCAAATGCAGCTAATTTGCATGTTAGTTCTTGTGGTATGGCCAAAAATGTCTTTTGTGTCGTGGCTTTGACCTCTGACCTCCAAATTCTAGTCAGTTCATCCTTGAATCCGTGTGAACATTTGTGACAAATTTGAAGAAATTACCTCAAGGCCTTACTGAGATATTGCATTCACGGTTGGTCAAAGATCATGGTCACTTTTTTGGCCATACTAAAAGAATTCACACACTACCTAACTGCAATTAGACTGGCTGGTGGAGGCAAACAATGGTGAGGAGGGAACCCTGGTAATTTAATGTAATTCAGTAGTTTATTAGTGAAGCTCTCCAACTCCAACCCTGGACACGAAACCACAACTTTCTGCATGGCTAGATTCAAACCAGAGGAAATTAGTAAAACATGAGTAAACATCTTTGAGTTAATTTCATGCCATGGGATCCAGATGTACAATGTAATCCATATGGCTTGTTTATATTTTCTACAGAAACAATAATTAGCTGTAGAGGAGTAAATCTTTGTGACTTTATCTCAACCAGCAGCTGATTTTGTTTTTTTGCAGCCTGAAGGAACTCCAGAGAACAGTCCAAGTTTTCTTTTTCTTCAGATATATTTAGTGACATAAAGAACAGTGCATGCACATCAACAAAAACAACTTGAATCCAGGTACAACAACAATAAGTTAATATGAAAAGTCAAAGGAAGCTCACGATTGCTTCTTCCTCCAGTTGTTGCGCTTATGCAACATATCATATTGAAATGTTGCACAAGTAAACCAACTAAACTTAGAGCCAATGTGCAGGTTTTTGTTGTTTCTTTTGTTTCTTTCAGGACTGATCAGACATAATTGTGCAGCCTGAAAATGCAACTGAGAGGAAAGTTGAAGCCAAGCATATTTTCTTCAAATTCCTGCTCACATACCCGACCCGTGTTCAGTCTCATCCTTGTTAATCAGGTACATCAGGAAGAAACTGCATAGGAGACAGGAGTGGTGTGTGACAGAAGTTCACATTATAAATCAGACAACACTTCTTGGTGAGTTTGGTCATTTTCTACTCATGTAGTAGTTAGGGGCCAGGTTGTGCTCTTGTAAGGTGTGGTTTAAACCCGGTGTCCGACATCAAAGAAGTCGCTTTATGCCACAGATGGAAGCATTTGGTCCAGGAAAGGACAAAAAATAAGGGGGGATGTTTACATTGATAATGGAGAAATCTATTCCAGTTAAAATTATAGTCCAACAACAATCCTCTAAACAAAGCCTTTTAAGTAGAACTAACAGATAAACCCATTAAATTAACAAAACAAAGCTGAGGCGCTATCATAAAAATATGTCTTTGTAGACAGCAGCACAAAAGTTATCAATCATATCAAATGTTAATTAAAAATTATATAATATTTGGCTTTAAAGAGACAGTTTGAACAGAAATGAATTTGTATGAATTCAAGAGGTAGTAGCAATCATATCGCAGGCCTGCTCGCTATCATTAAATTCTATGTGATTGAGAAATTGTAGCAATTAATAATCGATGATTAATTATGCCCATCTCAGTTTTGGGACCAGGCAAAAACATATTGATGCTCATATTGACTGTTACAGTCTTAGCATAGCATTATAGAGAAGATATGTGTTTGCTAAGTTAAATTCACTTTAAATGAGGAACTGCCGAATGCACAGAGCAGGACACTAACACACTGTTAACTTTTTCACTCTCCTGATGTGTCATGCGGAAAATCCAACACATTACCATTGTAACCAAATTATTTATTAATAAAGACAGTACTAGCAAAAGTCACTTTTACTAGGATCAGACTGTACAATATTTCTGTCCAATATTACAAAGTCACTGTAATGATTAGATTATAGAGTCAGAATTTTGTCATGATTCTGGCCGTGAGGTATGACAGACTACACACGTCTCTGACCAGCTTATTGTCTTTCATGCCCCATCAGGAAGTAGGCATAAGGACCACTCTGTGGGAAGAAACTTTGCACAGGTCCGTATGTTGGAAATGGATTCAATTGTAGTTTAACTTCTGTATTAAAATCCTGTGTTTAGAGTCTGTCTGGAATCAAACCAGATGCTTTTCTTAGGCTAAAATTCTAGTTTCCACCCACCCTGGCTGGATCAGAGTCTTACCCATGTCCTCCTTCACCTGCTCCTGCTGGTCTCTCAGCTCACCAAAGGCATCAATGATCAAAAACCTGAAGGAGGGTGCACAACACGTGAGGCCTAGACCCTATTATGCCAACTGTAAAGCTGATACAGAATATGAGGAGACCTATGTGGAGACCTACTTCTTATCTAAGTTCTGTTGTAAAACCACCCAGGATAAATGACTGTTTACCCTGAATGATGGGCCAGCAGGATGACGATGACGTAAGAAGAAGAAGGTGATACAAACAGGATGCGGTGTAGAGCTCATAGGGGTCTCCAGCTGGGTCCTCCAGCTCGCCTCCGACATACCTCCTCCAGCTCTCACACCAACGTACATGTGGAACAAGTAGCACTGTGAAGAGAGACGAGGGAAGTTACTTTAAAGTTTACAGTCATCTCACACATTTTGCTGAAATGATGAGCAGGTACAGAGGAAGCTACATCTTTTATCTTGTGGTAACCGAGGATAAAATGAAATGGAAAGTTTTTTCCATTTGTTTCAGATAAAATGGAAAATTACTCTGTAACTCTTCTTTGTTTGAAAAGGTTAAAGTACAAAGCCTGGAGAGGCAAAGAATGCGAAAAATGTCTGCACTCCAAAAAATCTCTAGGCATTTCAAAAGACAAAATGAATTTAATAAACTAGTTGCACAGTATCTTCTGTATAGAGGAAGTTTATAGGTGAGAAAGAATTTATGATGATTAAGGCCTGGTAGGATGTAAAAATATTTCAGTCATCCATTCAACATAAAAGCCTCAGGAATCTCTTTCAGCTCTAATCATCACAAAAAGGTACAACTTCTGTTTTTTCTCATTTCTCTAGATTAACAGATGTCAGGATGGTGAGGCGTGACTGAATATGCATTTCATCACATCTTCATGTCCGCTCGTCTTCATCCTCGCTCTTATTGTAGAACTCCTGAAGAAGAAGGCCACCACAGTGTAGAGATAGACAACCGCGCCAGTAGACCCACAGTCAGCATGTTGGAACGCAGAGAGGTCAGCCAAAGTCAGGTACTTACATGCTCTGGAAACATTTTATTTGACCTTTATTTATGCCCACTGACACTTGAGCTGAGACGAGGAGACAGTACCTCTTGGAAGTGCAGATGATTAAATGGCTCTGTTTGTGAAATGTAGATTTTGAGGGTAATGCAGAACTGAATTGACGCTCAGTTTTTTTTTCTTCCATAGGAAAGTGTCTCACACCAGACAAGAATATTTTCAAAGGCCCTCCAGCTGAATTGAGGATCAGGCCGCTTTTATCAGTATTCAATGACCTTGAGACCTTCAGGAAATCAAATCACGTACCAACCATGCACTGCAATTTACGCAATATTTGCTGTGTTTTATATATGCTCCTGTTCCATATATCAGAAAAGATGGGACCAGTTTTTAATACATTTTTACCATTTATTCACTATGTTTTGCTATCTATTTGAACACTTTATCCATTACAAGTTATCAATTAATTTATTTAATGTGTTATTCATTACTTTCAACAATCAGTTTGCTCATTAATCGACATTTAGCCAATCAAGTTACAACTTCCCTGCTTGTTTCACCACCCACCTCTAAATCAGCCTGTGTTTCAGGTGTTAGAGTTGGACCTTTGGATATATATTTTTACTTTTTAAATTAATTTACTACTTATTACTCTTTGCCTCTACTGACCGTATTTTATCACAACATAAAATAGCACAAACTATTGGTAGAACTAGACACATCGCTACTTCAAACTGTGAATGACTCTCTACAGTGGCACAGCCTCTAGAATAACTGAAAATCCAGCTGCCTTTGTCTCTTTATTTGCATTTAATGACTGACTCCATGACTGTTTATTTCTACATATCCTAGACCTGATGACTGAGTCTTTATAGACATCCTTTTTGTCTCTATTTCAAAGCCCCATCCTTTTTTTCAGACATTAATTTCTTGATTTAATTATGATATGTTCAAAGTGAATCATGGTGTGTTGTTTAACTATCACAGACCAAAATGTAGATGCAGATTATTACAGAAAAGAAGCATCTATTTCCAGAGATGAAACGAATCACAGTTTATCAAGACTCAAGCCTGCGACTTGCTGTAAACTTGTAGCAATTAAAAACCTTCTCTGCCTTACTTAACTGTGGTGTGACTGTTGTTGAATTTTATTTATACTCTGGCCCTCTGGTTGAACCACGCACTAAGCCTCCGTCAGGAAAGACAGAAGACAGGGATGGTGCGAAGGGTCTTGTTCATAGCGATGTCCAGCAGATGAGCAGCAAAGAAGAAGTTGTTGAAGTGTCCAAAGATGCACATGGTGGTGTACCAGATCAGATACAGTGGGAAGGACCAAGAACAGGAAGCCACCTAATAGTTGACATCTGAACTTGAGCATCAACAAATGTTACCATATATAGTTTGCCAAAATAACCCTATTAACTAAAAACCCTTGATCGTGAAATCACAACAGTAGCATCACAATAGTGTGAATACAAAGTGCTTTTTAGAAGTACACATTAAATAACCACATGTCAGTCAAACCACGCCTAGTTTCCCAGATATGGTACTTTGTATCGATGGAGCTCAGCCTGTCAATGAGAAAAACATGTTGCTGACATGCAACATAAAATAAACATCTATTGATACAGAGGATGATTAGTTTGGTTTTCTATAAATCTAGTGTGTTCAGTCTGGAGTAAGAGCAGACATTTCGTCCTATTTGTCGTACACCGTTTTTAGCATGTTTGAATCCAGGTAATGCTCAAACATTTGGGCCTGAGCCAAGCCTCTCAATTTAAAAAGTTTTGAGTACACCTTTAACAATCCCAATCAACCCATTTCAGTGGTTATAAATAGGGGTGTTTGATCAGGCACCGATCAGTCAGTGTTTATTTTGAGGTCAGTGCCAACACTTCAGTCTTTTGATCAGAACTGTTCTTAGCCAGCCACCATCTGCCTGTATATACTGGGTAAGCACATATACACCTCCTTTCTATACAGACACCCAATGCTGTATAAACAAAGACTCTACTACTGTGGTTCACACATCCATATTGAGTATGGTCAGCCCTTAAGAAGGGAAGAAGCAAGGACTGAGTTCTCACCAGGAGAGCAGAGAGGCTTCCTTCTACAGTCCCACTCAGGTCAAAGTCGAGGTTTTATCCAGGCTCTGCAGAGCTCAGCGACGCGCCCAGGCCCACACACCGTATTTGTTGATCACCCACACAAACACACAGGAACAGTAAAGGTCAGCCTCACCCACTGCTTCAAAATGTCCTAGTCTATTTTAGAGATGATATAGCAACGTGAAACATAATGTTACAGTGTTTTTTTTTAAGGTTGATGCATGAAGCAGAGCTGAATTCACTGCCCCATCATGACTACCCCAGAGAAACGTATATATTAAACATAAAATCTCAGCAAATTCGGTAGTCATAGCATTCTAGTTATGACTAACTAGGGATTCTGATTCACAGATAAAATATTAGTACTTATTTAGTTATATTTGTGTCTAAGAAATAAGGCTGATCAGCTGTAACTACTTTGTCAGCTTTGAGGATCCAACACTCACTATGTTTTATGTCATCAACTAGGTCAGTACTTTTACAAATACTAAAATAAGATACTCACCTTGCGCTTGATAAACTTGTTCCAGTAGAAGTTGCTGGGGAAAGACCTGTAATGGAATACAGAAGTGGGACTTAGTTCAGTTGTAAAACTATAAAATTATTTGATAAGAAACACAGATTAGTTAACTCTTCTGGCCTCATCAACAAATAAAGTTTAGATATAATGTTTGTGAGTTTTCGTACTGTACAGCTGTTACTTGAACTCATCTAATGACTTTTCATTACTGATTGATCTATATTTCTTCTTTTTTGTTAACTATCTATAAATATCTGCTATATGGCATTTCTTGAGAAAAAGACTGCACACTGAACTCTCAGTTTATGCTTGTTGGGAAGAGATATTATCTTGTGGGGTTCTTTTGATGTGAGGTTGCAAGTCCAGTGAATGGCATGCAGATTCCACTTATTCAGTCTGCCCGTCCTTGTCAGGTTTAACAGCTAATCAACAACTGTCTGCAGTTATTCTGTCAACACAAACAGTGCAGATGAATTAGTGAGCAGACTTCCAGTTTCTGCTTTAAGAAGATCCAGGTAACCTGGCTGATCGCGAGACTGGTGTGGTGATGTGAGCACTCCACGGCAAGTTGATGACGGTCGATCCCACTGGCCCTTGATGTCACTGCCAGACGGCTGCTCGGTGATGTAGAGACCACAAACCCAAGCTTCCTGGCAATCTCCTTCTCCCTCTTGAACACCACCAGAGGAACCTAAAAGCACAACATTAAGACGGATAATTAAACTGTAACTTACTTACCAGCTAAGGAACACAGGCTGTTAAAGCAGTAACAGTGCCATAAATATACTCACCTTCAGACAGTAGTACCCGACCAAACAGAGGAGCGCAGATGATGTAAGAGTAGCCAAGAAGCGCAGCGCTGGTAACAGGTAGCCAGTGCTCTCCTGAAGCACAAACTCATCCATGTCAAAAGTGTGTTCTCGCCATCCTCCTCGCCGCCACCCCAGCGGTTTTCATCGGGAACTTTCTATCAGCTTCTTCCAGTGACCTACAGCAAATATATCATGGCATGAAACATCTGTGCCATTTGAGTCTTTTGGGCCTCATTAAACATTTCACACTTGTTGGTTCTCAGATTCCCTAAAACATCTTCAAGGTTGTTAGTTACCATTACATTGAAATCTGCTATGACATTGTTGTAATGAACAGAAAATTAGATCAAATCAAACTGCTTAAGCATCGACAGTTTCAGAAGAACTTGCAGGCATTTTCGCGAAATTAGTTGAATGTGAAACACAAAAGTTGACATTTAATGTCTAACAGATGAATAATCTTTTTAATTAATCTAAATGTTGCTAATTACAACTTAAACATCTGAGAAGTTCACGAGGTCTTGTAGAACACAAGTTTATATCAGTGGAGAGAGAGGCTGTGTTTTTGTATTGATAAGCAGATACTGTATCGTAAAATTTTAAAACATATTTCTCATAGTAGCCTGTTGCTATTGAGAGTAGAGGATTAATGCACATTTCACATGATCACATGATGCAGATACTGTAATACAGTAAGATCCTCTCAACCATTTTGTAATGTTATATGATGACATAAGCAACTAATGACTTAATCAAGTGACATTAAAAGAAAGTTTGCCTTTGGGCTTTTGGTTACAGTAACAATAATTTTCATTACTCTTTTTTTTTAATTGACCGATTAACCACGGTCTACTAACCGCCAGAAAATAGTGAAAATAGTGAATGGATGAAATACTTCCTACAGACCAAATTGAAGTCTTCGGATTGTCTTGTTCTGTCAACAAAGAAATTCAGTTTACTATGTTTGACAAGAAAAGATCAAATCCCCATTTTAGATGCTAAAAAAAAAAGAAATGTTCTGTACTTTTTGCTTGGAAAAATGTCTGAAAAATGATTATTTGACTATCAAAATAGTTGTTGATGAATTTTCTGTTGATCAGCCAATTGATTAATCTTTTAGTTACAGATTTACTCTTTGTAGAAGAGCAGGATGAAATTGATGGCAAACACACAAACAGAGCCAGGAAACGCAGGTTGTAGAAGTTACGAGCCAGATAGTTCTGCAAGGAGAACAAGAGACCCACAGAAATTACACCAGGAATTTGTCTCCAGCAAAGCCACAAACAATTCAGCTAAAGAATAGTGTCAGGGCTCACCAGCATTTTGGTGACGAGATGTCCAACGCAGGCAAAGATATTGACATGAAGGTGGCGCTGGGTTTTGGGCTGGCTCGACTGGCCTTGGGCTTCTCCTCGCTCACTGGCTCCTTAGCCTCCTCCTCCTTGGCTTATCCTCCTTCTCCTGGTTCTCTGTGCTGTATTAGTCAAAACAGATTTTACCCACAGTTCTTTTATTCTGTTTGATAATTATTTTTTTAACACAGTTTTACTCACTCTGCTTTTTTCTGGTTCGGCCTCAGGGGTTTCAACGGTCTTGGCAGCAGCTTTCTGCATGAGTTAAATATATCAATGAGCTGAGAGACTGGCAATGATGAAGGAAAACAGATATCTAAGTTAAAAATTAATCACAATAGTGTTAGTGAATTTTGACTGCAAACCTTTTTGTGATCAGTGTAGAAGATGTTTTCCTCCACCCAGCCCAGAAACATCACCCAGGCCGGGCTCCCACGTGTTTCTCCTTCCTTTTCGGCACCGACAGCAGCTCCAACATCATGTCCATCTCTACCATGCCTGCTGGCGCCATGGTTGTATCCAAGCCTCGATGACTCTATGGCCTCTACTTTCTCTCTATCACATCTCCGTGGATGCCAAACTGCTGGGGCCAGGCATGCTCGAGGATGTCTGTCACCTTCATGTTCTTGGCACCCGACCAGGCCGCCTCCAAACATGGAGAGGACCAGATGACGGGAAGAAACCAAGATGAGGCCGTAGATTCCTTTGAAGCCACAAAGAAGCATCCAGAAGAAGGAGAAGAAGCCTGTGATAATCTCCTGACACTAGTTTCTTTTATTTTCTTGAACCGCTTATGCATCAAGTTGCCAGAGAAAAATATTATGCAATATCTGCAATCTTCTTCTTTGACCGAAAGCAGCATGCAGTGGTGAAGGCAGAGGCCGACTGAGGCCCTCCTCCTCTCTCCGCCAGCTCTCGCTCCAGATGCTGTACATCCTCTTCTCCTCCTCGGGTTGTTCGACCACTGCCCAGATCTGCGAGGCCAGCGCATCTCAAAGATGGTGTCCTCACAGAAATTCACAAACATTTCCATCTTCTCGCTCTCCGCCTCATTGACCACATCAACATGAACTGACGCTGACTCTTTGACCTGCGTTTCTCCCACTGCTCGGCGGCTTGAACTCATGATCCTAAAGTAAACCTCTCATGCGCCGACTGCCCATGATTTCACACACCCAGGTATAACTAGTAGCTGAGCACTGCCAGATCCAAGAAGGTGCCGAGTCGGAGTCATGTGGCATGTGTTCGACAGGGTTAATAGCAGCACTGCCATTGAAGCCGATATCTTTTGGCTGGCTCGTGAATCGCTCCACAAACTCCTTGTAATTAAACATGTCAGTTTCTCACCTGCCTCTACATTTAGAGCAGTGAAATCGATCTCAGACTGGTGTACTGCTTCTGACCTCCATGGACTTCTTGAACTCCTTTCTTTGAAATAATGCCTTTGCACTCTGAGTCAGATTCTGAAGTTGTCCAGGTTGCTGATCCTCAATGGAGGAACATATCAAGAATTTGAGGATCATCTCCATCGCTTGTTAGCAAGACTCCACCAGAGTGTCAACCATCTGCTTTCCAATCGCTCCATTTACAACATTACCTGAGGAGCGAGCAACAGTCATTTTCAGGAGTAAAATACAAACACAAAAGGCATCATGTACCAAAACCATAAACATGTAGTAGTGTCATCTCAGATATGTCACACTGATTTTGACCATGTTCCTTGTAATTTCTTTGTCATGTCTGAATGGCAGGCTCTCACCTCTAGCAGAGACAGCATCATGACAATCATGTCCTTCTGTAAATCCATCAGCCTTTCTAACAGCTCAATTCGACTGGAATCCTAAAGGATATAAGAGGAGAGATGTTTCTTAAATCTTTATTCTGGGACACAAAGTTGTTTACATACCTGTTCATTGGTAATTGTTTTATCTACAAGAGTATTATCAACAAAGGTACCCTAATTAGTCTGGTAAAATTTAGGGGATCAACTAGTTAGTTTGTGTAGTCACATTAAAATACTTAAACATGCCATAATCTGCACATCTGTAGAATGCATTGGGATGATAGTTGCATTACGGTAAAAATGGCCTTCACAGATTTTGAACCAAGCACTTAGATGTTTTTTAATATTTGGGAGTTTTAAAAATCTGATAAGATACATCTTATTTCTATAAATTGATTAAACAATGGCTCAGTTATAAATTCATATTTGTGACATGAGACAGGTTTCACTAACATAGTTGTTTCACTGTTTATCTCTTTACATCTGTTCTTTGTTGTTGAAAAAATATGCTGCAGAAGTACAAAAATGCAGGGTTTAGTGTGACTGAGAAAGCTTCATCTGCATGTTGGCAAATACATGCAAGAAGCCCACTACTGCATCCCACAGTCTGGTTGTGAGCCAGACTCTGCTGGTTCCCAATACACTTATTCTGAAAGACAAATACCAAGATGTGGGGAAAAAAAGCACATAAAATATTATTTGATGAAAGTAATAAATGAAAGTAAAAGTCTTTATATTGTTGACTGAGGGCTCATCTTCATTTAAATATACTCTGGTGAGTGAGTTGAATATCTGTTGGCTACAGATAGCTTAAGAAGTTGACTTTTCCAGTCTCATCAATGATATCTTTGCCAGAGTAGTACCCAGTAGAAGTCACTGATAGATTCCTTTACAGAGGTGGGTCATATTAGTAAACAGATGAAATTAACAATGAATAACAGTGTGAATAATTATAGTGACAATGATAATAAAGATGGAGGCAGTCCACATTTTTTTTGACTTAACATGTGAGTTTTACACACCTGAAGGCGGAGCAGATAGTCAACAGTGCTGATAATGATGTTAACTGTGGTTGTGTTTCCAGTTTGGGTTCGCAGGAAGTTCTGGAAATCTGACAGAAACAAATATGGTTTTTAGTATTTTTCATCCTTTCAAACTCTAATGATCCATTGTTGTCTCTTATTAAACAGTATACAAAATAAATTTAACCAAACAATAAGATGCTCCTGCTTTTGATGAAAACGCATGACTTTAAAACACATGAATGTGACCTCACCTCCATTGTGCCCCTCACACAGAAGTTGCAAAAATCGGAAAAGATCTTTAGTAAACTCATCATTCTGTAGCACCTTGGAGCCTTGAGAGAGAAGACATCTTGGTGAAAACAGTTGAAATCCCCACACAGAGTAATTTAAGTCCTTATTGACTCTATATGAGGAGGTCTTAATAATATGTGAAACCTCCCTCAAAAGCAATCAATATGAGGCAAGCAGGACAGGTTTCATGTTCAAAACATTTTTGTAGTCCAGTGCCTTTAGATTGCAGGTTCAAAACTGAATCCAAAGTGCTTTATTTTTGTAAAAATGCTCTTACATTAAACAACAGTGAAACACTAGGACATTTCCATAAGCTGGAGGAAGCTTGATAACTTTCACATGCAGGCCAGGAATGGGCCTGTTGTAGGATATCATTTCAGAAACAAAAGCAGTAGACAGCCGTGGTTACAGAATTCACTTAGAAAGAAATCAACTAGATAATCCAGTCAACAGGTCTATACAAAATGAGCAAAAGTACATTTCTGTGAGCAGATAAATCCATGTGAAAGTTAGACATCTGTATGGAAACCAGCTTTGTGAAATAGGCCCCAAGTCCAAAGCAAGACAAAGCTTTGCTTAGGCTGTGGAAGAGTCCACGAACCTTCAGTCAAACCCTTGGGAGGTGGCACTGATAGCCTTAGAACGCAAGTTTTGAGCATCAGTAATAGGATTTGCATTAGTAAATGTTAACATGAAGGGAATGGGAACAAATATCACACAAACGGACAGGCAATGGACTCTGAAGATCCACTTTCTGTGTACACTCTAACAGTCGGCATGCACAGTGTGTTCCTACAGACATCTGGGCATGGGGGGAGGAAAAGGGGCTTGGTACCAAATAAAGCAGGGAGTATGGACCACAGATATGGAGAAGACATTCAAGGTGGAAGCATAGCCATATCAGGATGATCTAAATTTGCTATTTACCCCGCTCAGTGTGGACTGCCATCGATGGGTTTTTAAAATGACAGGAAGGAGACAATACACGAAGACATAAGCAAAAAGAGAGGACATTGAGTTACAATACGAAGAAGATATGAATATATTGGCTACGACTGAAAAACAAAGTCATGCAGTTAAAAATTAAAAAAACAGTTTTAGACGAGGGGGGAAAATCATAGGCCTGGGCTGTGTCTACGTTGCATCTAACGAGATGAGCATCAAATAAGAATTCAGTCATGGTGAAAAATTCATAACATTAACAGAGACACGAGTAGTAACAGTGATTTGTTAAACACAGAACTCAGTGGAAATGTTTAGCAGAGGGCTGAATGATGAAGAGACGGACATAATTTGATGTGAAAAGCATAAGGTGAGAGTGTCTGTGTTGTCAGTTGGAGAAAGACGGAGGCGCTGGTTTTAATGCTGGACCATGTCGTCTGTGACTGAATGTTTTGTATTTTTACGCTACAGATGACTGGACACCTACCTAAATGCCCAAAATATCACAAGTTGACAGAGGAAAAGTTTACCGTTTGCTAAATCCCTGGAATACATGCTTGATAGCTCAGTTCATTCCTGCTTTGTTGACTAAAAAAGACGACATTAAGAGACACCACACTGACGACTTAAGTGACTTCAAGACCGTAGCACAAGCAGCAAACTACTTTTTAAAATCAAAATTCACATTAATAGCAATGTAATTTTGATTGGCCATACAGAAACTACTAATTAGGAACTAGCATTTCTTCTAATGGACACTGGGGTTATGCAGTTGTCATGGTTCAGCATTAGCTCAGTGAAGGGAAAAGGGGTAGAATATATTGTTGTTCTGTGATCAAGAGTAAAATCAGGTGCTTCAACAGGCAAGTATTGAACTTCAAGACAAACTTATGTCAAAAAAGTGGAGCTTAGAAGTCTAAGAAGAGAAAACAGAATATATAGAATATCACAATACGTGTCTAATAAGATATCTCTTCACTTACTTGAACCTTCCTCTGTCACCATGCCAAGTCCTTCTGCTTTGTTCTGCCTCTCAAATGCATTCAAGTCCAGGACGCTAAAGAGAGAAATTCATGGGTGAAATATAAGCGCTTGATGTCTGCACTGATTTCCTGTTGTTGCAGCAGAGAGACAGAAATATCACAGTACCTGCAAGACTGCATTAGTCCTGAGAGACTCTTGAAAAAGCCTGCATCTCTTTTCTCTTTCAGGTAATCAAGCATTTTCTGTCATAAAAGAGAAGCATTAAAAATTCTCCTGTAACAAACCACAATGCTATACCAGCCAGTGAACATCCTGTGTGGATTCACTGTGTGGTAGATATTGCTGATATTTGGAGAGAGGAATTAGAGGGATAAATAAAATTATTTAGCTGACCTGCTGAACTTGCACGTTGCCTCCATTTAGGATGGAGATTCCCAGTTTGAGGGTGCAAGTCACCATGGGGCCTAAACGACCTGATGGCAGAGGAACAATGTTACGTTAAATTCAGGACACAGAGAACATGGGAGACAGGAGCAAGTCTGACTCATACTAAAGATTAAATCCTTGCAACAAGTCAGTGGGCTCTGCAAAAATAAACTGAAGATTGGCTTTTTGTGACATTCATTGTGTATTCAGTGTCTCCCACAGCATTTTATTCTTGTCAGTAATTAAATGCATTTACACCTCACATTCAGCTGAAACTCCCTAGTCAATGCCAGAAAATTGGGTGGCTTATCAGCAGAAGGAATTCTCATACAATTAGGTTGTCAAGGGAAAAAAATATTTACAAAAAAATAAAAGAGCCAATTACTACAATTTTTTTAAATGAAATGTTGTAAGTGGCTGTGGACCAAGAAAAACCTCCATGACAGGATTAGTGCCGGGTGTCCAACATTACATTAAGGGCTGATTCCGCTTAAACTCCCCTGAAAATATTGAGCAGGTCATGCCTAATAAAGATAATAGTAGATAAGAGTGTTAATTGGCTGTGTAGCACAAATGATAAGTTAGTGATTACCTTTACTGGCGCTGATCATCTGCAGCACCATCTCTGCAGCCCCACGGGCGTGCAGCCTCGCCTGCTGATACAGGATCTTCTGCTTTTCCATCTCTTTCTCCTGAAAAACAACACAAACACACAGACACACAAGAGTAATTAGAAAAAGGGACATTTCTAACAACTGCTACCAAGGATTATGAATGAACAGGAGTACCTCAAATGTCTTTTCTTTCCCTTCCTCCTCTTCTTCCTCCTCATCCTCTGCACAGCTCTGGAGAGGCAAGGGTCAACATTCAAAGTTTCATTTTATTTAAGAGTGGAAAGTTTTACCAGCTTTATTTATTAATAAACAGAACTTAGAAGTCCTCTACCTTTGCCATCATGTCTGCATACGCAATATACAAAGGATCTTCTTCCAAGTGACTGAAAAAAAGTTAAGTCACACTGAATCACTGTTTGTATATTGTTGTTAACATGCACACTCACTGTAACAGACTCGCTCTTATGCTCAGTGATTTAACCCTCTCACCTTCTCTCTGTCAGAGCGTTGTGGCTGAAGTGGAGGATGAGCTGATGGAGAGGGTCGGGCTGGATCTCAGCCACCTCCTCTTCCTCCTCCTCCACAATTTTCATGGGGGTTTTCTGCAGGAATCCATGGGGGTGAACAGTTAGCTCTGCCCAAATCTCATGTGATCACACTTTTCATCCCAACACAGCTTCAACTCAGCAACATGTTTCTTTATCTTCACAAACTCACGGACAATTGTGCCCATTCACACCTTTGTCGAAAACACTGAAATGGGTCATTAACACTCAACTAGCACCAGCATGCAGGTGAGTTTTTGTCATGTCCCGGTGATCCGTGGAGAGGACAGGACGTGGAAGTTAAAGAGTGATGATGATGAACGGTGTTGGAACCAGTTCTCAAATACATGCATGTTACAGCAAACAGATGCAAGCAGTAAGCCATTTGGTGATATGACTTTGAACATGAAGAATGATCCTGACAGTAAAGGAGCCTGACGTTGAGGGACTATCACAGCTACACAAATCTCCAAGAGTCCAAACTAATCTGACAGAGTTGTAGAATAAAACTGACAGTAAAGATAATCTTCTTCCCAACAAGAACAGTAAATATGATAGTGGTGCCACGCTAGCTAAAGCTGTCCTTTAATCTTGTTCCATGGCACAGTTTCAGTGTCTTGATGAATTTGCTGCACCTGAATACAAAGATCTAACATGAAATGTGGTCTTCACATGACTACGCGAGCATGCCACTGACGTCACGGCCACAAAACGTACTGTAACGTCACCTTCACACTCACACTACAGACTTACAGAGTACAGCGAAAAGACAACTGATGGGTTGGATCCAGATCTGACAGCCAAACAGCTAGTGACAGTCTCCTACTGTAGTGAAAGGCCCTCCTTACCACTGCTGTCAGAAAGCCATAGCCTGCTTTTCTAGAGCTGTGTGCGCCGGAGCTGGCCCTGTGTCTCCTGAGTTGGTCATGCAGCCTCTGACCCCTGACGGATCTCTGTTTGAAGGGTTTTGCGCGCCTAGAGCGGGGGCCCCTGGGTGCTTTGGGCGAGGTCCCCACCCGGGTGCGCTCCCAAGGCTCGACAGGCGCGGAGCTAAAGAAGCATTCGGCAGACAGGACTGGCAGAGGGGTGCCAACGCAGGGCACGCGGGGCGAGGGCAAGGCGAGCCCAGTACTTACTGCCAGATCCTGAACTAGCTTCTCCTCAAAGGAGTACTCCTCTGCCTCTATCCAAAGTCTCTGATAGGCCGGGATGAAGAGGTTGATAGCGCGATGCCTGGGGAGGGGGGAGGTGAGGGGAGGTGGGGAGGAATGGAGGGGAGTGGGGAGGGAGGTACAGTGGCATTAGGGCGGGTTCTGGTGAGGTTTTGGAGGAGACAGGAAGGAGAGATGTAGGGGGGAGGAAGGGGTTACAGGAAGTGCATTTCAGGCAGGGTGGTGATTGGTCAATGTGGGACCCACTGGCTCTTCTGACTGGTCACATTTGGCAACTGCAGTTACTTCCATTGGGTGTGTAAAATTCATTAGAGGAGCATGCACACTTTGGGGGGGGTGTGCAGTTTTCCAACTCATCTCTGTGAAGGAAAATATGTGTTAAACTAATAATTACACGGGAAAAATATAAGCTATTTCACTGATCCACTGATGTGTTGGAAAACTGCACACCCTTTGGCAAAATGTCAGATAAAAAACAAATCTTTAAATCACCAATAATAGCAGGAAGCAAAATGACATAAAGCAACTTTTTTATATCTTACTGTAACCAAACATAATGTTTTAATACTAGTCAACTTATCAAAGTCAGGATTGTGTTTAATATATTTCTCTCTTTCTTCTTCTTTCCTTTCTTCATTCCTTCCCTCAGGGTTCACCTGAAATGAAACAAGAGGCCTGCAGCTCGCAGTGCGTTTCCACTTTTCCAAATAAGTTTGTTTCCATCAATTCTTGGGCTCACTAGCTGACCAATCAGAATCAACAGTGCAGAAACAACTGGTTGCTAGGCAGAGATCGGTCCACAGCCTGGTGGATGAAGGGGGGGGTTTGAACAGATGAAGCATTCGCCCCGTAGTTTCACTTTACCGTCAGCAGGGAGAACAGGCGGTCAAAGCTGGAGGCTTTGAACGCCCTTTCCAGCCAAACCTCCCGATAGCCATTCAGGAAGTAATTATTATTTTTGTATCTGAGGGAGGATGAGGTAGTGTTATGCAAAAAAAACAACACAGAGGAGAGAATGTCATTAGGGAGGTGATGAGGGGTTTACACGGGCACACAATCAAGAAAAAATGCCCCACCCCCCCCACGACTACTTGGTGATTGCTTGTTATGTACGGTTAGATTGAGATAAAGCAAATGTCTTAACTGGGCTGTTTAAAAAGTTAATGTCAATATTTTTAATTATTGACATTGTGTATCAGTTCTAGAGGTGTGACTGGGTAAAGAAAAAAATTTAAAAAAAGACTCACCGGGGTAGATTGTAGAGTGGAGCCATACGGAAACAAGCCACCACAGCACGCTTACGCTGTTTGGACAGCAGCTTCTGCCACACACACTTCTTATTCCTCAGAGGCTGCTCCACCTTAGAGACAAGGAAATGAAGCAGAGTTGGGATCAGGAGAGTATTTACAATTAAGATGTTTTATGTGGCACTTTATCAAGATAATGCCTTAGAGACAGTGGTAAGGTATTACCTTGGTACTACATAAAAGACTACAACTAACAATTATTGTCATTAGTCACTAATCTGTTGGTCACTTTTGGATTTTGTTGTTAAGTTCATGTCAGAAAGTTGTGTCACAATAGTCCGGACATTTTCGACCAAAACCTCAAAATGTTCAACTCATACAACAACAACAACAGGAGGAAGAAGCAGCAAATCTTCACATTTGAGAGGCTGTAACTGGCTAATTAATTCATCACCCCTCAAGCTATGGCTCTGTGTCACCAACAACAGGCATTTGCCATAATTAGAGAAAGTGCTGCCTTCTGTGCTGTAGTAGTACCACATTATTGTTTAGTATATTTTTCATGTTAAATGATAAATTGTTAATAAGAGATTTAAATGAAAGCTGTGTTTATACCTGCTCCAGGTGGAAAACTGCAGCAGAGATGCTCTGGACTCGGTCCACTGTGTGTTCTGGGTTTGCAGGTTCCTCGCTCTTCACCACCACATTCTTGTACAGGTTCAACTGCCACTGAACCGCTGGGTCGTCAGACTGCGGCACAATAAACAATCAAATCAATAAATAACCTACAGAAAAGTATACTTTACAGTGCCTATAAATCTATTATTACTTTCACTGTTCTTGCTGCACAGAACATGATCTCACCTTGTCCTGGAGATGGAGATTCTGACGCAGATGCTCCTTCACCTCCTCATCTGTGTCTTTCTATGAAGGGAAGAGTATTCATTGTAACACAGTTATATTGCAGTGCAGTGCTAAAATACTGTTGTTATACATTAAAAAGTAAAAGAAGCCATCACAATGGACTTTATTTGAAAACTATTTGTCATGTCTACTGCACCAAAAAAGAAACTTTAAGTTGGCAAACGTGGATAACACCTAACACGAAGAAGTGGAAGCTGAGGTCTCTGTAATGCAAATGTGGTCATTTAAGAAATAGCTTCCAAAATAAAAGTATCTCTGATAGAAGATTAGAAACGTTGCACTCTAAGAACTTCTAATAATGCACTTTAATAGAGCCTCAACTTCCAACTTCATTAAAACTATCTATCAGTGAATCAAATTAAAGACTTAGAGTAACTTAAGATAAGCCTGAATATTAGGACACGTAATAAGAGAAAAATTACGTGTATATGTTGGACCTCCCGCATTGAAAAAGTTACCCAAATGTAACTTTCTACCAGGTCATATTTCGTCAGCTTACCAGACTGTAGCGTATCTTGGCCAAAGAGATGAGCTCCTGGTCACCTGGGGTGCACATGTTGAGGCCGATGGGCAGCATCTTCTTCAAGGCAGCGACAATCAGAGAGGTCTGGATGGAGTAGTATTCGCCACGACGCCGCTTGTGTTTCCTCTCCTGGTCCCCACCTGACTACAGAGAGACAAAATAAAAAGTTTATTCTACCTTATTATCACTGTTATTTAGCGAGTACAAAGAGTCCAGGTCCTCACTGATGCTTTATGGAAAAGTTCTGCCTCTACCAACATTTTCTAGTTCAACTTTTCTCTCTCTATTCCAAATTAAGTATTTTTAGATTTAAAATAACACAACAGGCACTATTGTCTATGATAAGACTGTGCGGTCAGGTTTCGGGAAATGTGTTTCACCTTCAAAACACTGATTAAGATGAATCACATATTAGGGACCCAACTGCTTCAACATAAATCAGTTAACAAGCAGAATCCTCCAGGATCAAGAGCTGAGGAGGTTTTTCTTTCACTGTGAGTGATTGTGTCAAAACACCACGAGAGAGCTTATAAATAAGCTGTCCGGCTCTGCCAAAACAAATAAACAACAAAGTCAGTCAGTGACAGCGAGTTGAGCAGCTGCTGGACCAAACACTGTCAAACATCCAGATATATGACCTGACTTTACTATGACAAACGTCTACATGAAATGTCACATGTCATAAACCCTGGATGTTGAGGGGAAGTTAAAGAGGTGTGACCTCATACAGTTGATTTGTAGAACATCTCGCATCTGCATGATCAACTTGTTCAGCCCTGATTAAAAACACAGGAGGAAGTGCTTAGGAGGACTTTTCCTTTCATTAGCAGAGTCTCTGAAATATACTGTAGTACCAGGAAACTCTCTGGGATCCCGTCAGGAAGTATTCTCAGGTTGTGCATTTCCAAAGTGCTGATGTTGTGAAGGGGAGAGCAGGAGAGAAGTGAGTGAAGTCCAAATTAAACCCAGAGAGGACTGAGATGTACTCTGCTCCATCTCCTGGGTTCATTACACCAGAGGACAGATTTCGTCCAGAATGAAGAGGTCCATTTCCGAAGGGAAGGAGTTATTCTTGGGAGGCCTGTGAGTGACCTCTGCTTTACTGAGTAAATTTCAAGTCTAAAAGGAGTCCAAACCATTAGATCAATAAAAATAACTTTATTAACTTCAACGTTTCTTGGCTGGGTAATGACATTTCTGGTTTGCAGTACTTAATTTCTGGCCCATATGAAGTTAAAACAGACCTCTCGAGGGAAAAAAAATCTAATTGACTGTTTCATTTAAGTGACTTCTTGCATGCATCTTTTATTTATTTTCATTACTATTTTACTTATCTTACTTCATCTTCCTAACTGTGTGTTGTGCAACTGTAACAAAGCAATTTCCCTGCGGGATCAATAAAGTTTTTCTGATTCTCATATGCCACAGAGGAATAAGATTTATCAGCCTTAGTCTTGTTAGTAGGAGACATTCATTGTTAGTTTTTGTCTTTTTTTTGTAGGATTTACTGTTAACGGAAAAAACTGAAAACACTTCAAATTTTGTAATTTTGCACCCACCCACATCCTGTGGATTATCCCATATCTTTACCTTGGACATCTTTGTCTTGCCTTCTCCAGTCAGGAAGCCCAAATTGTTGATCTCATTCTGAACCACAAAGTTTTGCTCCTCACGTTTAAAGTTCTGCATTAAGAGGACAAAGAAAAAAGGTTAATTGGGAAATAAACCCTCAAGACTAATATCCTGCCATTGAACGCCATATTGTGATACAAATAAACAGTGAAACTGACATGGGACTTGCACCAGAGGATGAAGATCTCAGCCACCATCCTGAAGAGCTCGGTGGAGCCTGCATCAGGCTCCTTCAACCACCTGGACCTGGGGTGGAGGAAAAACTTCTTGGTTACATATGTAAATCTCAGCAGTTCACATATCTTATGTAAGCATTCGTTCTTTAAAACCAGCCTACATCTATTGCATAGACACTGTAAATATCCAATAATACAGAGAGAAACTAAAGGCAAGGCAGCAAAAAACAGAAAATCTTATAAAACTTTCTGGTTTAGCTGCTATAAAAACTCATTCACACTAAGTGAGTATGTCTGTCGTACCTGTTGTTATCCACATAACGGATGAGCATGGGGTAGAAGGCATAGAGGTCCCTGCAGAGCACAGCAAACTCATCCAGGATGAGCAGCTCGGCCTCCTGGTTGTCACCTTTACTGTCGGCCTTCAGCTGCTCCTCTTCAGCCACAACCTACATTCGCAGCACATCAACAGCTTATCTTTGGCAATCGGTTCATCAGATTAAATGTCCTCACACACGACCCTTCCATCACCCTTCCAACCCCAGGGTGATAATCCCATCTCTGCGCCCTCTTTCAGCAAGTGTAACAAAGGTATTTTAACTCTCTAAGACCAGCTCCACTGATGACTGACAGCTTCATATATACTCTCTACAAGTTCAGCAGCTATTAATGGAGTCAGCAAAAATGAAGCCTAACCACAGGTATCACTGAGTAGCAGATCCACTGTCAAAACTGTAAGAATATGTACAGTATATTTTAAGCTCTCACCTTCACGGTCTTCTTCTTTAGTTTGTCCAGTGTGGGCAGGAAGTGGGTTCTCAGCAGATCTGGTCCAGCCTTAGAGATGATTGGCTGAGAGTAGACTGGAGACAGAGACAAGAAAAATATGTTCTCGATAGAGAGACTGATGCTTTCAATAATAAATGAGATGTCTGGAAGGGTTTGCACCCAGGATTTAGAAAACACAGACACCAAAGTTTTCCCTGTGTCCGCAGAGATAAGTGGCTGTGGCATCAAACTGTCATAACTATCAAACTACATTCATCACTTAGTTTTACTCTAAGTTTTCAACTTACTTTTTTAGGATCAGCACTTTTGTTTTCACCTGTCTCTCCAAATGCAGTAGTTCTAATATAGGACACGGCGTGAATTTTTCCCTTGTCTAATTTCCTTGTTTGTACATGTGTAAGAAATACAATATTCAAATGTGGTTTTAAGAAGTGAAAGTGTGCCTTGGGCTACGTGCCCCCTCAGCAGCCAATTATGTAATTGGGCCTCTCGTGAACTCCCACTGAGGAGTGTTCACTGAAAATGTATTATTTATAGTTTTCCACATGGGTTTCCTCATTTAAAAGAGATTTCATTATCATGCTCAAGTGTTTCCTTGACCTTATATATGACTCTTTCCTTATTTATGTTTTTCAAAAGAAAAAAGGGGATGAAAAGAGCAGCTTCTACTTCTGTGTAGAAAGACAGCACCTCATGCAATGTACATGTACATTCCTGGAATAAAATCTTCTGATATTGGCTAACATCCCCAGAGAACTCAATACAATCCCTGACTGCAAGTCTGAGAAAAACACAATTTGACCAACGAGAACCCTGACACCAATTAATCAGCTTTGAGCCTGCTGCTGACCTGCAATCCTCTTCATCCAGGGTGCATCATCGATGCCCAGGTTGTTGTTGAGGATCCTGAGGATATTTCCCAGGATGCTGCTGAGGTGCTCGGAGGTCACCATGGTGCAGCACTGAGCACCTGAGGGTGAATTCTCCGGACCTTTCTCCCACCAGTAGGAGAGGTAGTTACACAGCATGGGAAGGATCACCTCAATGACCTGCAGGATAGAATAGGAAATCAAGATTGTGTTATGTTTGACAATTTATAGTCACGTCTATTGAATAGAAGAGGCCATTAGGTCTGAATTCCACTTTCTAACTCTACAAAATGAATGAACAATGGAGTTTTGTATTCATACCATGATATATCCCAGATTCATGTGCACATATTACGTGTTAACTATGTGTATAATCTTTTTTTCATCCGTAAATGTTCTTTTTAATTGTTTATTTCAAAACATTAAATTATATCCTCATGAATGACTTAGCATTATGTTAAGAAAACACCACTAGAAGAAAATAAAACCCTTAAGTAAAGGGGCACTTCAGGGACTTGATATTGCACTTGCATTAAGTTGGGCAGATTTTAAAAAGTAAGGTCAAATCTGATGGAGCAGAGGCTGAGATAATAAAAAACCACTCGATCCTGCACTTCCAACAATATAACTCAATAGCAGCTAATGTAGTAAACCATTTTGTGGGTCCAAACACTTCAGAAATGCAGCAGTCTGTATACATTCAAATATCCCATCAACCCTTCAGACCTGTGGCATGTCACTGTAGCGAGCACCAGACTCCGAGACATCATTAACATCTTTCAGGAGTCTGTCGAGACGAGGCATCTCTGGACACATCTCCTCCACCGTGTCCGGCATACTGAGAACTAGAAAAGAAGAACATCAGTTATCATGATTTAGACACAAAGACAAACTGTTTCTACGGAAGAAAGATCAGGTGGAAACTCACTGGCTCTCTCTCTGGGGGTCTTGGTGTTGAAGACAGAGAGTGGGTTGTGGGCATTAAGGTGGGGCTCCAGGAAAGCTACAGGCATAGCTCCCACCAAGGTCGCCAGGCTCTCCCCCAGAGCAGGAAGATGCCTGAATAAATAAGAATATATGTTTGTATATATATAGGGAAAAAAAGCTGACCAATAAGGAATTGTTGCAACATACAACATTAAAAGTCCTCAAACACTTTGTTCTTCTGTTTGGAAAGAGTTCTGTAGTCCCAGATGCCAGGTGTTGGCAAGCAAACATTTTGAGGTTAGTGCGAGGACAGTCTTCAACACTCAGTCTTCCTCTGCCACTGAACTTTCAGTACACAGAACATTTGCAGGGGTCCACATGGTATCAGGATAAATTTAGACCAGACGGCTGAGCTAAGGCTGTGGTCAAACTTGTTCACTGGTTATTTTATAGCTTGAGTCAACTCAAGGTGAGAACATTTCACTTCCACAACATTTTTGGGAGGATTTACGACTGCACAACAGCCAGTTAGGGAATAATTGCACATAATAGTGGTTTTAATGAAAGCCATTTCACAGTACTCATTGTTTCTGTTCTGTCCTCTTCCCTGAGCCATGAAATATTTTTCTTTTATTAGATTTCCTTTAATATATATATATATATATACATATACAGCTGTTGTCTAGTCTGGCCAAAGTCCAAACCTCTGTCGTCATTTTGTAACACATAATGTTTCACATAAAATGTGGCATACATATCAGTGTAGGGTTTACTAGAGTACATGAGCTACTATAAATCATCCTGAAAGTCCTGAGTCTATTTGTCACAAACATGAGTTAATGAAAAAGCTGAGCAGCCATTTTCTAATTAACAGTGACAAGCATGATGTAGTTTTTGTATTGCTATTTCACAGTTCTTTTATACTAATTAACTCATGGAGCATGGAAATGACAGCAAGTATTCATCATTACCAGGGATTCTTAAACTTAATGGTCAGACATTCAGTGTTGCTCATGCATAGAAGCAGAAGCCATTTTACATCCTGCTGCAAAGTTTAAGAGACGTTTGACCTCCCACCTCTCTACAAAGACGTTCTTCCCAGTCCCCAGGGAGTAGAAACAGGTCAGGATTCGGTAGCAGGAGAGCTGCACATCATCCACTGAAACAAACAAACGAAACCTTGAAATATTCATCTTCTTCCAATCAAAATCATGTAGTTACAATCAAAACTTAAAGATGACAGAAGGAGAGAGACAAATCAAAAGTTTATTATTATTGAAAATGGCAGGCATGTCTGTACTGTGTAAATGTGGGAACTGTATGGACTTGGAGTGGCCTTAATTCAATACCCCACCTCCTTTGTTTCTTTGTGTTTTTTTTCTATTTCATTTCATTCCATTTTATTTTCTTAGGTAACTATGTAGTGTGACTATGGCATGAGTGACTAAATGAAAAGATTTTTATTAATCAGAGAGATCAGGAGAAGTGAGTTTTTGTTTTCTAAAAGTTGTGTTTAATGTTTGTGTTTTTGTAAATCAAAATTAATAATAACAAATGGCATATGTGCATGGAAATATGAACTCACACAGCAGGTCCACTCCAAATTCGTGTGTCCTGATGTGTTCAAACAGGGCGGTGAGGATGGGCAGCAAGGCCACAGTCACATAGTTGATGCTCTGGCTGACACTCTTCATCTGGGCACGGGACTGCATGAACTTCCCCAGTTTCAGCATCTCCAGCAGCTTCTCCAAATCCTCTGCTGCGTTCTCAAAGAAAGTCCTGAACCCGGCTTTGACCAGCTCTGCACCAGACTTCATCACCGTTCTGAGAAAAAGGAGTGAGCATGAAAGAGTCACTATGTGTGCAAAAAGTTCATTTTAATTTGTAAAATGTAATTTCTACTTGATTAAGTACTAATGACTGTTCCTTACCTAGTGTCAAGTGAGTGAGTGAGGATGTGCAGACAGCTCACCATCATCGCTGAGTCACTCCCTGTGAGAGAGACATTTACTGTAGATATATAAAGAGATTCAAAGCAAAGAGGCACACAAACACACAGACAGAGGCAATGCCAACCTTACCAAAGAGAGAAATCCTGTGTCTGACAAGAGCTGCCAGCTTACAGAACAGGCTGGAACAGAAAGTAAGAAAAGTATTGAACAAAAAGCTCCAGAGAGAACAAAGAAGAGCTGAAAAAAGATAAAGCACAAGGAAGGAAAGGTTCTTTTTATGCAGTCTTCATAGAGATAAAAGGGAGGATGTTACATACAGCAAGAAAACCATCTGACCAGCAAAAAA
>BRZM01001070.1:0-14623 GCA_033238685.1 Lates japonicus | reverse complement strand
ACTGGGAACTGAAATCTCCAACAGACACTGACATAACACAACGCAGGTTGAGGCTCAGGATGTCGGTAAGATCTATAAGATGCGCATCTACCACGACGGGAAGGGTATCGGAGATGGCTGGTTCCTGGAGACAGTGGACATCAAGCGGCTGACGATGGCTATGGTGCAGATCGAGGTGAAGAAGGAGGACACCAAGAAAGACAAGAAGAAGGACAAGAAAAAGAAGAAGAAAGAAGAGGAGGAGGAGGTGGAGATAGTCGAGGAGCTGCGGGAAGTGGTGGAGACATTCACTTTCCCTTGTAACCGCTGGCTGGCCAGGGATGAGGAGGACGGGGAGATTGTGGTTGAGCTGCTGACTGAAGACAATGAAGACCTGGAGGGTAAGCAGAGTGCGAATGTAACGCGCTGACCCATTGTTACTAGTTTCCAGTGGATACACATTGTTTTAATTGTGAAATCTTGACATTAAAGCTGTAAATGTCATCACGTGCAATGTCAAAATGTCACTGATGATTTAAATGCTTACTCCATTTTCCTCTCAGTGAACTCGTATGAGGTCCACGTGTTTACTGGGACTATGTGGGGGGCCGGGACTGATGCCAATGTTTACATCAACATCTACGGAGAGGTTGGCGACACAGGGGAGCGACGGCTGAGGAAGTCCAACAACCTGAACAAATTTGAGAAAGGACAGGTAAGTTTTGTTTCTGTCTGTGCCGGGCCTCTGTCCTTTGAAAGGGGAAAGTTTACCATTATAATGACTTAGAGGATCTTTTTTTTTTTTTCATCACGTTGGAGCCAGTGGCCTTCCATAGTTAGCTTAGCTTAGCATAGCATAAAATATCTGCCCACTTTAAAGCTCTCTAATTAACTCAGTAATTGATATGATTTATGTTTTTTTTTTTTAATCTGTCCAAAAAGCCAAAGTGTAAAACAACAACTTGTGGTTTTATGGGGAGTGCCTTGCTGTTTAAAGATGACAAGACTCCAGGAAATAAAACTGTACCCAAGAAATATTTCAGGCACATAACTCCCTGTATATCTCCAAGTTGTCATTTTAAGAATTAGGTTTTTATGGATTAAAAACAAGATTTAGCATGTTAATTAATGAGCTGTAGGTGTATTAAGTGTGTTGCTGCCTCCAGTTCTCTACAGGGGCATCCTTCTTCCTCTGCTCATAATGTATTGCAGCTGCATTTGTGTAATCTGCTGTGTTTTACATGGTCGAGATTGTTATCATTGATCCTATTGTCCTGGCTAAGTCTCTTTAAACAAATGTTGGATCTCAGGAGCCTTGCAGGTTAAATAAAGATCAAATGAATAAATAATGAGGTTCTCGTGGACTGCTAACCTAAGACCTGTGACATTTCTTGACCCTTTGTTTGCACGTGTGATCCAGGAGGACATTTTCAACATCACAGCTGTCGACCTGGGGGTTCTGAAGAAGCTGAGAATCCGACACGACAACAGCCAGGCCAGTGCCGGCTGGTTTTTGGATAGAGTGGAGATTGTAGACAACAAAGACGACACCACGTAAGTCATGATGATTTTAGAAATAGAGGAGTGATCCATCTGCACTTTAATTCAGTATGTTCAGTATTCTTCAGTATGAATTAAGTGATTATTAAACTCTCCTCTTTTATTTCACGAGAACTTATTTGGACCTTGCTGAGTCATACTGGACACAAAATCAATGCTGCACGTTTCAGAAACACAGCATCATAGTAGACACATAGCAGACACAACCTCTTCGCATAAAATGTCTGACAGCTCCACTGTATGGTGTAAAATGGTAGTCTTTTACTCTGTTCTGGTTAAGGCACAGACTGTCCAAGGAGACCAATGCGTTTATGGACACAGGGACATTTAACAATCCTAAGCAGGGACTCTGGTTATGGTACTCTCACAATGTATGCTGTGCACTGCACGAAAGATATTACATATTGTGTTCTAGGTACTTTTTTCCTTGTAAACGCTGGTTGGCTATCGATGAGGATGACGGACAGCTTGCCAGGGAGCTGGTTCCTGTGGACGAGGCCTTCATGAAGAAGGGGGGATGATGATGAGGAAGACTCTGAAGCCACACTTGGTCTGGAACAGAAGGGTGAGAGCAACGTTATGACTGTGCAGAGAATCAGACCTCTGAACAAGATGGGAATCTTTTTTTAAATTTTTATTAAATGAATAAGGATAATAATTACTACCACTACTCTTCACTCATTCTGATTTCTACAGCCATGTCAACAACATATACAGTGCGGATAAAAACTGGTGACAAGAAATATGCAGGAACAGATGCTAATGTCTTTATGATCCTGTATGGCACCAAGGACGACACAGGTAACACTTCATACTATCATACTGTGTTATATCTGTGTACATGTGTATTTGAATAATTAAAATACTTTGTGATGTGCTCATTCACAGGGATAATTAACCTCAAGGCATCAAAGACCCATAAGAATAAGTTTGAAAGGGGCATGATTGATGAGTTCACTGTGGAATCTGTGGACATGGGACCTCTGAAGAAGCTGCGCATCGGACACGACAACTGTGGTACAGTAGGACAGACTCTCTGCCTGCGCAGTGAAATAATGAACACAGAATGATGCACAATACTCAAACAAATACGAATATACTAACTCATGTCACTGTCTCAGGAGGAGGTTCAGCAGGTTGGTTCCTCGACTGGGTGGAGATTGACGCCCCGTCTCTGGGACAGAAACTGCGTTTCCCCTGCGGTCGCTGGTTGGATAAAGGGGAGGATGACGGGGCCATCGTCAGGGACCTCTTCCCGAATCCTCTTCAGACAGAGCTTTACACACCTTGTAAAATCACAGTGTTCTATATCACACTTTCACATATTAAAGATATTTGTCATTTGATGCACATCATTGGTTATGAGATATATATATATATATATGTTTTTTTTTATTTTGTAGTTGTTCCTTATGAGATTAAAACCTTCACGAGTGACGGTTCGGAGCCGGCACGGATGCAGACGTCTTCATTGTCCTGTATGGACGAGATGCAGTGTGCACACAGCAGAAGTCTCTGTGTGTCAACAAGAGGGAGAGGATGATGTACTTTGAGAGAGGAGCTGAGGACATGTTTATTGTTGAGGTATAATAACAGTACATTGTCATAAATAAGTAGAATAGGTGCACTCGTTTTGAGCAAGAGCACCAAGGTCAATGGTACATGTTTACTGCAGTGAATTCAATACTGAATAGTTTGTTAACTCCGTATGTTTGCTGCTCTCTGCGCAGCTAGAAGACGTGGGGGATGTAATTGAGAAGATCCGCATTGGCCATGACAACCGCGGGGTGAACCCAGGCTGGCACCTGGACAGGGTGGAGATCAGACGTCTGCTCAGGAAGGGAAAGGTACAGTCTACGGAGGACAGGGAGTATTCAGCTCTTTTACTTTAAATGGCAGTTCTGCAAAAATAAGAATACTCCATTACAAGTAAGAGTCCTGTCACATGAATGAAAGTATGTATCAAAAGTAATCAATTCAGAACTAGGGCCCCAGTGAGTGTTACACTATTATATAATATATTGTTGAACTATAACCACTGAGACATTAATATGTAAGTAGCATTGTACATTTTTATCGCAGGAGGAGCTAGTTTTAATAACGTTATATAATGTTGGGTATTTTAAATCCATAATAAAGCATTACATTTTATATGATGATCATTGGTTTGTATGAAAGTCTTAATCTTTAAAGCAAATAAAGATGAGAAATAAATGTAGTGGAGAAGAAAGTAGGATATTTGCCCATAATTTGTGGTGGAGTAGAAGATTAAGTAGAATTAAATGCAAAGAAAGTACAACTATGCCCTTACATACAATACAGCACATCACTAAAATATAAACATCGGGTCACTTGACACAAGTATTGCTACTATTCTCAACACTTGCATCTTAATGCTTAGCTAAGACTGGTAACAGACCAACACTACTTTCGGTCAGTAGGTGGAGATGTTCTCCTCACAGATAGACGAGGGGAAGCCAGAGCTATGATCACACACTAACCTCAGGCTCAGACAAAGACATGACACTGTGTTCACTGATTTTCCTCTGAGCCACAAATGGAATTGTAGTTGTGTTTTAGTCCTGTTCCCCCCTCTCTCTCGCTCTCTCACACTCCATCACTGTAGGGTTCAGAGACGGTCATCTTCCCGTGTGAGTGCTGGCTCGCCAAGTCGGAGGACGACGGGGAAACGGTGAGAGAGCTGGTGCCCTCTGACATCATCACTGAGAAACTTTCACGTGATGGAAGCCTGAAAGTCACTGAAGTCGAGGTGGAGGATGCACTGGAGAGTACGTTAACATGCACAGACAAACAATACGTTCAGATTCAGTTATTATACACAAACACGCAGAAATATTTTCTTACAGTTGTGTTCTGTCTTTTCTCCAATTTTCTGAGCGTTACTCTGGAAAACTAGATTCTCTCTATCCCTGAATGAGTTTTCATTATGACCGTGGCATCAAACAGCGATAGAAAATGGCTTTCTTTTCAATCTATTATCTGCCAATTGACTTGAGCGGGTCCCCTGTGTTCTTGTCTGTGTTTCACGGTCTCCACTACAGCACACACATACAAAGTGTCAGTGATGACAGGTGACGTGTATGGAACCGGCACGGACGCCAACGTCTTCCTCACGATTTACGGGGACCTGGGCGACACCGGGGAGAGGAAACTCAGCAAGTCGGAAACAAACAGCAACAAGTTTGAACGAGGATCTGTAAGACAGCACCAATTCTGTGACTGATTTCCACCACGTAATGATACGTAATGATTTTTCTAACAGCGGTTATGTTTTTATCTCCCCCAGGTGGATAAGTTCACTATAGAGGCGGTTGACCTCGGACAGATTTTCAAGATAAAAATCCGCCATGATAACAGCATGGTGAGCCCCGACTGGTACTTAGATCAGGTGGAGGTGCTTGACGTGGACACGGAGGAGGTCTTCCTCTTCCTATGTGAACGCTGGCTCTCCAGGAAGAGGGAGGACAGACGCATTGAGAGAGTCTTCTATGTCAAGGTAACATGAATGACGGCGCGTGACAACACAATTCCAATACAATGTAGGAGGATGGAATTTTGTTTGTGTTATAAGCATACCCTCATCATTGTAAATGTGGTGGACATGCATACAGGTTGTACAGTGCATCCTCAATCAAGTTCAGTCAACACTTTTTTACAACAGCTTTTTCAATAACCTTCATGCCTGCAAGATTCCTGCATTTGTTTTAGCTAGGTGTACCTAATAAACTGGCAACCAGGTGTAGATCTTAGCATGTATATACATTTGTGTTTGTGCGTTTGTCTGCATCATTGTGTGTGTCATGGTCTTTTAAGGGCTATGAGGGAGTGAGAGAGGGCCTTAACAGTAAAAAGAAGAACCCAGCTCTGACCGTGAAAAGCGTGGACAGTAACATGAACAAAAAGAACAAGAAGAAGAAGGAGGAGGAAATTGAGCTCCCGAGTAAGAAAAACCAAGAATCCTTCAGCGCCGCATGCTTGATTCATCCTCTGCTCTGTGAATGCTTGTTATTAATATTCCATCATAATCATCTCATGCTCTTGTGAATGAGTAAGTGCTGTGCCCTTCCTGTGCAGTCATACCATACCACATTACCATCTGCACTGGGCTGGAGCGGGACGCGAGCACCACCAGCAGGGCTTATGTGATCATTATCGGGGCCAATCACACCCAGACGGAGAGGTTGTGGCTGGACCTGCCGGATGGGATGAAGGGCTACGAGGCCGGCTCTCTGGAGAGCTTTGAGTCCCACGGTTCGGATGTGGGGGGAGATCAAAAAGGTCGAGGTGAGGGAGAGGGTGGTGGTGGTGGTGGGGGGTGCGCTTCAGTGGAGACTATACACTCAAACACATCCACACACATGAACACACAGAAAAATACACCCACGTAGCTTGAAGTGATTGTTTCGCTCCCTCCCCGCAGCTCGGCCATGACGGGGCCACTCCTGAGAGCTGCTGGCTGGTTGATGAGCTGTCTGTTGCTGTGCCAACCAAAGGGGTCAAATATATCTTTGCTTGCAAGTGCTGGCTGGCCAAAGATCGAGGAGACGGCTTGACCGCGAGAGTATTCAACGTGCTGGATGCAGAGGCCGTCTCCATCTCCCAGAAGGTACGCAAATTTGAACAGATTGACGTAAGCACAGCCATATGATGGAGAAGCATACTGTCACAAATGGCATTGGAACAGTTTACATGAAATTTGTATACGTAAATACAAATTCCATCCAATAACAGAAATGCTTTTCTAACTGTCAACCCTCCATATCATGACAAAACATTAATTTCCAGTTAATACATTCAAATCTTGTAAATCCTCTGGTTTAGATGCGATTCTTTTTAATTTCACAAAATCTTTGAGTACATTAAAGAATCCCCTCCAGCCTCTTACAAACACTGAGATAGCTTTGAGATTGGAAAGGTGTCTGAAACTCAGCAAGTACCTCTCATCTCTCATTCTGCTTAGATGCAAATAGTGGGTGGAAACGTCTGATTTATCTAAACAATTGGAGATTCTTACCATTACTGTGCTATAGCACCAGAAAAATATTATTGATATAGAAGGACGACTCATGTATTGAAGATAGATTCATTGGTGAAAGTATCAGACATCTGTTGGAAATGAGTTATATTAACAAAAAATTATTAGGATTATGTTTCTATAATAAAAAGATCATGGTGAGTATCTACCTCAAGATATCACCACAGAGCTGTCACCTTTCTCCATATCTGTCTCTGTTACCAATAGAAATCTAAACTGAGAAACAATAAGACAGTCAATACATCAAAATCTTGCTGACTTACAGCTTTAGCTGTTTAAATGGTCCCTCGATTACTGAATGGGCCTAGTGGCTGTAAGTCCAAGGGACCAAGGGGTGAGGGGTCTCCTGGGCCAGAGCCTCTGTTTAGAATGGCTGATAACTTATCCTGGTGGAAAGTTAACTACACTGAGATGCAAAATGACAATAAAGTACAGTAAAATGACCACAAAGTGACACAAATGACTTAAAACCCTGTGTTGTTTATGTCTCTTTCTCCTATGTAGTAGGAGATCCGTCTATGCCTCCCCATATCCTGCTCTTGTTTTTACTGTATCACTGTACATACACACTTTCCATGCACCATTCACTATTATTTTATGGATATTTAATGAGTTTCTTTTATGACTCACCGTCAACCTTACAATTCCTAAAATATAAATGGTGTTATATATAATCAGCTGCAAGATAAAACCCTTTTCCCCTATTGTTATATGGCTTATGGGAAGACAATGAAGTGACTAAGATGTCTGCTATTTCTATGTCAGGTTATTTATGAGGTGACCGTGGTAACAGGAGATGTGCAAAACGCAGGAACAGACACCCAGATCTTCATGTCTGTGTTTGGGGCCAACGGCAGCACAGAGGAGATGCTGCTGCAGAAGAATGAAGACAGGTAACCAAAACTCATCATCACCAGAAACAACAGAAAATATAGAGAGCATTTAATTACACTGTGGATGATAAACTCTTTGTTGTTTTTGTGGGGGATAACAGGTTTGAGCGTGGTCAGGAGGACACTTTCAACATGGAGATCGATGACATTGCCCCACTGAGGAAGATGAGGCTTCGTATTGATGGCTCCGGCAGCCGGCCAGACTGGTTTCTAGATAAGGTCAGCTCACCTTAAATGACCCGACTACAGAGAGAGACAGACATATGTGTTCAAGAGATGTTTACATGCTAAAAATGGGCAAGGATTAAAGCAAAAGGAAAGCTTTGAGTAGGTTTAACCCACCAGAATCAGCTGATGATGCACTAGGCACAAATTCCCTCTATTTTTGTCAAGGGCTAATTGGTTATGAGGAAGAAACTGCTGATCTCATCCATAAAACATAAAACCAGGAGCATAAAAAGCAGAACAGTAATTGCTTGCTTCTTCCAAAATCAATAGCACAAAGCAGTCACAGGTTTTGGGCTTTTATCCTGGCGCTGTATGCTTGAGGTCACAGGATCATTCAGTCTATTATATCATAGAGACAAATACACACACACACACATCTATCCATGCCTGCAGGAGAATGGTCAATGATTCACCCACCCACAAAGACACAGACACACGCACACACACATACACAGCAGGGCCCAGAGTTCCTGGAGTGAGCATATTGACCCATTTTATTTACCACACTGTTGTTGCTGGCATAAGGGACACACAAACACGCACACAAGCAGGCTTAGTAATGAGCACTGTGTGTCTGTTTTCAGCGGGGAGAGAGAGAACATTTCATTTTATATTTGCTTTTAGTGTGAATTGGTGTGTGCTGGTGCAGATATCACCAATTTTTAATGCGTAGTCCTGCATTATAATGGAGTTCACAGCTGACCCTGTGAGGACAGCATCGCCGCTCACCTCCAAATTCAGTCTGATGTCTCAGGCCAACCGCTTTGATGAAACAGAACACATTTCCTATGCAAATGTCTTCTCCGGTAAAGGCACCATGCCTGCAGAGCAGCAAAGCAGTCAGGAACAATACCAAGCCCTGTCTGTCCGTGCCTGGGACTCAGCGACTGCGAACATCTCCTTGACTTGACCCTGCACAGAGCCTTGTGTGTTCAGCATCACAAGCAGATGTGCTGTCTTTATGGATTGCTGGGTCTGTGTATTGAAATGGACACAACAGTGCACCGGGCAAACTTCCAGCATAGTAATTTGCCCAAATAAATATGCAGAGTTGGGAGCTAATACAAGTGTGGCTGCCTGAGCCCAGCCTATGTTAATAATATTAATGCATCCCAGGAAAAGTGGTCAGACATTCTGGGGGGGAGGCAAGGGTTTGTGTACATATCAGTAACACATTAGTGCCTATAATACCTACAGTGTAGGTTATGACACAAGTAGTTTCAGAAGAGGAGATCTTGTTTTTAGCCGCGCCAGTGCTCCAAGGATGACAGTGTCTGTCGTTTAGTCAGTCCAACACTTTGTTCAAGACTGAAATATCTCAACAATTAGATATATTAGATGGATTACCATGACATCTTGTTCAGACCTCACAGAATGAACTGTAATAACCATAATATGACCCAAAACCAGTGGCATAAGTCTCAGCTGTGCATTGTGCTTAGAGCTAATTAACAAACGTTAGCATGCTAATATGCTAAGACAAGATTCTTGGGGAAGTAGGAATCATGAAATGTCATAAATATATCCTGTGTATTAAGTTACTTATGTTTGTACTCTGAGTGAACACATTATACTGTATGCAGTTAGGAGAAACACTGGCCCTGTTTGTGAGCTGGCCAGGAGTATTGCTGCATGGGAGACAGGGTAAGGATGCAGGTCAGGATGATCTATTAAGAGATGGAAGCAAATAGACAGGGAAACTATTGGTCAGCAACAAAAACTGAGGAAAATAGGGAGCTCCCAAAACTGATCCAGATAGATAATAGAGGACAGGATGTAGGGAGTCCTCCATGCAGACCTTTTCACAGATCGGATCACATGTCAGAGACTAAGCAGAGTCACGAAGGCCCGAGCTCTGTCTGATGTAACTGTCAATTGGTGAATCATGTTTACTGGAAGAAACCAGATTTGGTGGAACACATTTAGGGATGTTTACTGTATGACCATGTGAGAGTGTCAAAGATCAACATAGACAACATGCAACAACATAGTAAACCTGCTAAACATAAGCATGCTAGCACTATCATTGCGAGCATGTTAGCATGCTGATGTTTGCATGTAGCACAAGTACAGCCTCATAGAGCTGCTAGCATGGCTTTAGACACCATTTTGTGATATTCTCTCTTCTCATGTGGTCCTATCATACAGCCTTATGATGAACTCAAAAATGTGGTAGCATCAAGCTTAAAAGTATTGCAAGGTTTATCAGTATAAATCCAGCTACTCTTGTTTTACATGAAAGCAGAATTAATGGTTACATTTCCTCTTTTATAACTGCCATTTTTTTTTGCACTGATCTGATAATCCTGATTGGAATGGATCCATTTTTACTTCATAAAAGCAGACATAGACTAATAGTAACTTGTAAGTGTGCATTTATACACCTTTGGTGCCACACTTTTTTTAAAATCATGTTTAGGTGAATTTTCATGCTTTGGTTGTGACGGTTGATCGCCAGAATCAATGATGGGACTCTGAATGACTTTTACAACAAAGTGTAATATTGTGTTGACGCTGTTCATTCAGGTGATCACGCGTAACCTGACCACAGAGGAGGTGTCTGTGTTCACCTATGAGGAGTGGCTGTCCAGGACACGTGGACCCAAGAGGACTATGATCTGCGAGATGGCTGCCGTGGTGGACGAGGAGGTGATGGTGGAGCTCACCACCTACATCATCCAGGTCAAGACCAGCGATGTTGCAGGTAAGTCCTCCACACCCGCAGGCTGCTGTCACCTGGCTCATAAGAAAGAAAAGATGTTTTTTGTGAAGCAAAAATTTCCTGTTAATCATCTTGACACAGATTTTTAAAATGACACCTTCAGGGGTACCGATCCACAGATTGGAAACCACTTGCCTAAAAGGTCTCAGTTATATTGCATCAAATAATTTCTAGCATTTACACCAGAAAAAGAAGAGGGTCACAGATTGATCTTTGGGGAACACCTTGTATCTTAACATTTGGACCAGGCCAGACAAGTTCAAAAAGCATGCATTTCAAGTCTGCTTGTCAGGAATACCAACATGATCCATCCATCCTTCCATCTGTGGGTGAGTGTCAGGTCAGGTCCAGTCCAGGGATGCTCAGAGTGAACAGGGCACTTCAGACATTCTCTTTCATCAGTCACATCCTCCAGCTCTTCCTGGGGGGGGGATCCTGAAGGACTCAGTGGTCAGTCGAGACATATCATCTGTTAGATGTGTCCTGAGTCCACCTTTCCATCATCTCTAAGCTGTTTTTTTCAAAGGGATGCACCTGAGGGTATCCCGCAGGTGCTCAAATGACTTCCAAGTGGATGGTGACTTTATATGTGAGACCTCTTCAATCAGTGAACTCCTCACCCATCAATCGCCAAATGAGGCCTGCTTTACAGAGGCTATTTATGTCTGTAATCTCATTTTCTCACTATCCAAGTTACATGGTTATGTTATGTAGATCCTCATCATCCTCATTTAAAGTGTCCTTGTGCAGACGTTTGTGTTTTCCATGAGCAGGGAAAGTGGAATCATTTTTGTTTGACTCCAGTGTGGTAATGAAAGAAATCCTCTTCAGGAACCCTCCACGCGGCTTTGCTCCCTCTTTTCTTCCTGCGGTATTTTCTGTAGCTCGGCGGTTCTGCTGATCAATACGATAGCATGGTGAGAAGTCTGAGCCGACTTCAAAGGACTGCACTCTGCCCTAGGCAGTTACTGGAAGCTAAGATGTAGCTCTGCACCACCACTCAGGCTCTGCGAGGAATAATGAGCCAGGCTGATAGACACACACACACAGGCACACAGGCACACAAATGCAGACAACATTCCATAGGTGATGCTGTGCATATGTTAATGGTCTCCTTTGGGATTTGTATGGCATGATCTGCATGTGTAGTGTGAAGAGGCATTTAATACATTAACATATAGAGAGGTAAATGAAAAGAAAATACTTTAAAGCAACTTAAATTACAATTCTCACAATGTCTGTAATGTTGCAAACACTTATTGCTCATAAAAATTACAGAGCTGTTAATTATAATATTGGCTTTCTGTCTTAGTGTACAGACACTAGAAGACTGAAAATATGCTGCAGACTGAGTGGTATCTAACCCACTGTAATGAACAGTAACAGAGGGATTATAGATGTTCTCTCTGAGTCAGAGAACGCAGCTCTCTGCTCCTAATTTTACTCTTTGCATTGAGTGGTTGGTTGTTAGCTGATCAGTTTCCTTTGGGCTTTGCAGCCTCTTTATTAGCAATTCAACGAATCCCTGCAATAGTTGAGAAGCACTGCAGTTTAAAAGATCTGCAACAAAGTGAAGGCACTTTTGGATTTATAATCACCACACTGTTCTCAGAAGAGAAGTCAAGTGCGTTTTGTGTTTCCATGTCAATGTACTTAATGTGTTTCAGTCACAAAATGAACAAAAACACTGTTAGAAATACTTAACTGTTCAAATACTGAATGTGTAACTCAGTAGAACAGAATTTAACCTCAGTTACACTCCAGTCAAATTGCCCTTGTTTAATCCAGTATTTGTTTCTGTTCAGAAAATCTAAATAGGACAGAACACTAAAGTTTGTTCGGGAAGGCAAAATGTCAGATTTTCTAATTTCAGATTTTCTAAATAGGCGACTCTCTCCTGTCTCCTCAGGGGCAGGCACTGATGCCAATGTGTGGCTCATCGTTTTTGGAGAGAACGGAGACACGGGGACGCTGGCACTGAAAGAATGTAACAAGTCCAACAAGTTTGAGCGCAAGCAGGTGGACACGTTTCGCTTCTCGGACATCCTCAGCCTGGGTGATCTCTCCAAAGTACGAGTCTGGCACGACAACACAGGTCAGCCGCTCAAATAAACAGTCACTCTGCGTAGTGGGCTAATTTAAAATGGTACCCGCATCACTCTTGGTTTATCACTCATACTGCCTTTTTTTTTTTTTTTTTTTTTTCCTGATCCCATTACACTCAGGTATCGCTCCAGGATGGCATTTGGAGTACATTGATGTGAAGGATGAGATCATGGACAAAACGTTTCGTTTCCCCTGTGACCGCTGGCTCGCCAAGAACGATGACGATGGACAGATAATGAGAGAACTGGCCTGTGCTAACAACGACTACTTAGACCTCAATGAGAAGACGAGTAAGGGCAGCACATGCAACACATTTTAAAGTTGGAATCCCTCAGATTTCAGTCCTGGTTGATTTGCCAACCCCTGTGGTTAGCATGATAACTGCAAGTGCGATTTGATACTACAGGCCCCATAATTCTGGAAGCAGCAAACACTCACTGAGCAGCTACTTTGTTTGAAATAGAACAGAAGAGCAAATGGTGCACTGTTTACAGTGCAAACAATCTAACGATGTTTTGATAAAGCAGTAGCAATAACTTAATACAGTTTATGGTGTAAAGGGAGAGAGCAGTAATCAATGATACAAAATAGTTTCCAGTGTGGGAAACTCTGCCACTAACAATGCAAACTACTACATGGAGCTGTAATTACTTGGCTATTGCAGGAGAAAAAGCAGAGCATGAATAATAGCAAAAATGGGGTTGATTTCCTGAAAATCAAAAAACTTCAAGTAACATTCATTTAATGCAAATCTTCCAGTATGTTTTTGTTCTGAGGCATCTTCATGCATGCTGCGTATTCTGTGTAGAGATCTGTGTTTGAGGACAGCTGGAACAATTTGCTCTAACTGTGTCCATGTTTTCTCCCCGAAAGAATATGAAATTTGTGTCACAACCGGAGACACGGCTGAAGCAGAAACCAAAGAAAATGCCTGGATCGTACTTGAGGGGAGGAAGGGCCGATCAAAAGAATTTGTAATGGAGAACTCCTCGAAGAAGAAGAGGTTCTTGCGGTAGGTGCTTGCTGCGAGATTAACTTAATTGCAACTTTTTTGCATGAAAAAGCTGAAAGAAATGCACTTTGTCTCCCTTTAATTCTCCTTTACACTTATTATGAAAATCCCACCGGCACCTTAGTACTCAAGCCCTAACCAAAGCTGCAAGCCACTATCATGACATTACACCATCCTGTTGAAAATCCATTCTGACACAGAGCAAGTTGGCAGTGACATGAATTTAAAGCATGTAGACCAATTTAAGAGAATAGCTACTCATTTCCTCAACATGCTTACGTTCCTCGCTTTTTAGGGGAAATGTTGACAGGTTTGAGTTTTCGTCCAAGAACGTCGGTGATATTGCTGGTATCTGCCTGGGCCACACACCCAAGGATGGAAAGAAAGTAAAGGGGGAGGCTTACTGGTTTGTGGAGGAGGTCGTCATCACTGAAAGGGAACTGGGAAACAAGTAAGACTTCTTTGCAGATATAGATTTTTTTTACCAAACTTGTACATTTTGTTGGTATCAGACAATATTCTTCCTTTTCTTTCTTCCGTTTACTCACCTTTAGGTACATATTCAGCTGCAATGCCGCCATCCCTCTCTCTCCAAAGAGGGACGATTTCTTGACCTTCGAGTGCACCAAAACAGTCGAGAGCTTTGCCAGCAAAGCTCGAAGCCTGGTGCCCGTCAAGTACGAGATCATCGTCATCACAGGTGACGAGAAGGGAGCAGGTACAGACGCCAATGTTTTCATCACTGTCTACGGCTCCAACGGAGATTCAGGCCGCCGACAGCTGCGGCAGAGGCTCCGCAACCTTTTCGAACGCGAGCAGACGGACCGCTTCGTGCTGGAAATGTTGGACATGGGAGATCTGCAGAAGGTTCGGGTGGAGCACGACAACTCCGGTCTGAGCCCCGGCTGGCTGCTGGATCGTGTGGAGGTCACGAACACAGCCAACGGTGTCACCACCATCTTCCTCTGTGGGAAGTGGCTGGACACTAAGAGGGCTGACGGGCAGATCTCCAGGGTCCTCTACCCAAAGTAGTAAAAATAGTATTATTTCTAAAAAAAAAAAAAAAA
>BRZM01001068.1:262372-281598 GCA_033238685.1 Lates japonicus | reverse complement strand
GGCTGATGCTAACTTCAGGGCTGGACTACAGAAACACATCATCACTGTGGGACTCTGGGAGTCTGTAGCCATGTTAAGCAGCTCTGTGACCATGAACTATGACAACTTCCTCTGTGCTAGTTTAGCATGATAGCATGCTAACATTTGCTGAGTCCAGCTGAGGCTTATGGGAACGCCCTTTGTTATTATTATATATGACCTGATGGAGGCAGCAGAGGAAAACAGGATCACCAAAATTATTAGAAATCAGTCAAGACCAGACTGGTGGACCGGCTGACACTGCGATCCCTGAAGACGTGCTGCTAGCTAAAATTACACTGACTGGTGCATTTCCATTAACTTCTACACACAAACTCTTCAGAGTTGCGTCGACCTGCTGTCGTCCTGTTCTGTGGATTCTCCTCGTCATGACCTTGAGACTGTAACAGCTGGCCCACATTTATACCGACTACTACTTCACAGTTTCTCCATCTGTCTGGTAATCTTCCCATCTTTCTCTTCCAATCACATTCTTTCCTTCTCTTTCTTTTTGTTCTGCTCTGTCTCATTTCGTCATCCCCCTCTCCCTCCCTCCCCATTATCTTCCTGGGTGACCCCTGAGGTCTGTGCGCTGAGCTAACTTGTCATGAATCATTTGGTCAGCAGCTCCCGAACATCCCCTCTCTTCCTGTGTATCTTGCTCTCATGATCACCCCGCCTTTCTTTTCTTTCTCTATCCATCCATCTCTCTCTTACCCCCCCCCCCCCACCACCACCTCTCTAATCTCTCTGTGGGCCTCCCCCCCCTCCATGCCCACGCTCTGTACTTGTTTTCCCTTTTCTCTTTATGATGCCGTCTGTCTCTCTGCCTCTTTTTTCCCTTGGTTTTGTTTCCGACTGCAGGACTAAGATGTGCATCATTTACGACGCCATAACACTTACGCCACAGGAAGTATACCATAACCACATAAACACAATTCAGTCATAAAATAAACCCCTTTTTACTGCAGTGGAGTGGAGATTATGGCAGATAGCACAAAAAGAATCTGATCACATAAGCAGCACAAAATGACGATATCAGATGGAGCTTTTATTGGGCTGTTTGCTTGAGTTGCACATTAATCTGACCTGCACTCTGTGTCAGAGGAATCATTCCTGACTTCTTCTGAAGTGATAGTTAATGAAAGAAGCAAACAAGTCATTACAGGCCATTTTCACCCAACATTTAAAAACAATTCCCGGGCAGCGATGGGGAGCAGTTAGAGTGTTTTAACCAACTGGGCCTCGGCTGTTTGTTCAGTGCACTAAAACAAACTTGTTTTCTCGATGCAAAATGATTCCACGGAGACGTGGCCGGAGGCAGACTGTAGACTGACACTCAGCTAATACAGTGGGAGTAGGAGCGTTGAGGATGAGGTGGTGAATGAGCAAGTCAAACATATTTGCCTTCACCTCCAGTAACTCACAGTTCAGATGTTTTCTGCAGCGTGTTTGTGGAAAATATATATATATATATTTTTTTTTTTTTATTGCTTTAACTGAAGCATTAGGCAACATTTCCTCCTGATAAATATGATGAGACACAGTTTGTCCATTTGGTGTTTTCATTTATTTCTTCAGTTCATTTCACTTTGTGTTTATTTTACAACATTTTGAGCCCGGGCTGAAACCCAGGTGAACTTGTTTATTTATCACAAAAACATCATGAAGAGTCCAACATATCAGAACTAAACTGCACTTCAGCATCACCATTCAGACTGAGAGATGGCTGCGAAGCTTGGACCTTGTTGACCCCTCGAGGCAGAAACATTCCAAGTTGGAAAGTTTCCATGGGAATTAACAGGAAATTTGGGGTAATTTATACAAACTGTATCATATACAAACATAAACATTTTGTCTTGTCACATGCTGTAAACTAACACATATTTTTAAAAATGACATACTTGTGTTTTTGTTTGAGAGTAGAACAAAAAAAACAAAAACATAAATGTTGAAGAAACATATTCCCTGTGACTCCCTCCCTGAATTTGCATTGAATCTGGTTGTTTTAACCAACATTATGCTGCCAGATGTTTTTTTCTTCTACATGTAGGTTTCCTGTTATAGGCTAAAGTGCAACTTTGCAAATTTCCATATATTCCTGTTAAAGTTTTGCAACCCTATTGACCAGGTTTAGAATCTAACTGCTGCATTGAACAACACTTAAACATGGAGAAGGTGTCTTCATAAGCAGAGTTATGAGAGGTATTTAACAAGCTTGAAAGGTTAACGGTGAATCTCCTGCCCCGCAGGATAAATCTGGGAGGGGTCAGTGAGCACTTGCTCCTCCTCTGCGGCAGTACCTTTGTGCAAAGCCCTTAACCCCTCAGTGATAAACAGACTTTTTAATCCTCGACTACAAAAAGGATTAAAAAGCTTCTAAACAATACAAACTGTGTGTGTAACGACATCTAATCAATCATCTCCATCCTCAGCACTGACCCTGTCCCAGTCCAGCGGTGAGTCCACCTCCGACCGCTGCAGCGTTTGTCATGGTCACTGCACCTGTCAGCGCACCATCTTCTCTCTGGCACATGTGCACAGTGTCTCCGGTCGCTGACGTGTACCGCTGTGCTCCTGTCCTCACAGAAGCTGCCGCTGCACTGAAAGACACAGTGGTGTTCACTGAGGGAGGGAGGGAGCACCACAGGAGGTAAAACCAGACACACCCACAGATGGTTTGGTTCTGTTTCAATAAGAAAAAAAGAAATAAAGGTGAAGGTGCAGGCGGCGGCGATGGAACTGTCTCAGAGTTACAGAATAATCCATTGCGCACGGTTTTCTGCCGTTTGTCTCACACACGCACACACACACACACACACACACGCCTCTGCTCAATCAGACCGAGGCAGATCCAGGGATTTAGGGGGGACCACCAAGATGCTACCTACCTCACACACACACTCACACACACCCAGACACACACTCACACAATGGAGGACCACCTAAGTGTGAGCAGGTGGAGGGTTTTACCAGATGGCAGCTCTCTCCTGTTCCACTGTTATGCACAGAGAGACATACACACACACACACACACACACACACACACACACACACAGCTCCCTCCAAAGCAACACAAACATCCCCTCCCATCCTCTCTGTTCACACACCTGAGCCACAAGTCTGAGTCCAGATCTTTACAACCACATCTAAACCTGACACATTTTTAATACAGTTCATACGTGTACTTCTGGTGGTGATGCTGGAAAACCTCCACCTGTTAGTGTGTATATAGATCATACAGCTGCACACTACCAGTATTCAGAGATGAAGAATAGCTCCAGAGTAACAACCTTGGCGTGTTTAGGAACAGCTGATGCATAAATGACAAATGTGCAAAAATCAGTTTGACAAATAGCTTTGGAAGTTTATGTTATTGTCAGCTTGGTGTACGGTGTGTGTGTGTGTGTGTGTGTGTTGGTTATGCAGTGATTAGGTGTGGAAGGAGGAACCTTTCCATCATTATTTATCTTTAACAATTTAGTGTGTAACATTTTCTGTTCTAATATTTCTATTTGATTTGATTTGATTTAAGGACCCTGATTCCAGAACAAAAAACCTTCTGTGTAATTTCTGCTCAAAGCTTAAATAGTTAATACCTAAGAAAGATTTTACTGAGCAGAACACAGGAGCTGCTGTGAATCTGTTTGTGTTACTGTGTGGTACTTTTACTTCAGTAAAGTATCTGATTACTTCTTCCACCACTGAAAGTTATACAAACACACTAACAGATGGAGGCAGTGGTATTCCAGCAGCTCCTGTGTTTTGCTCAGTAAAATTCCTGTTTTTGTCAATGGAGTCTGGTCTCTGTAGGAATCCTGTCCATAATGTTGTCAGACACAAAAACAATCTGTGTCTGTCAGTGGCAAAAACAAGAACTTTTAGTGGACGGACTTAAAGGAGATACCTTTAAAATACTTGTCCGAGGGGAAACAGAAAAGGACCCAGAACAGAACCATGGGGGACGCCACAGTCCACAGTTTCAGATGCAGTTGGGATAGTCTGTGAGTCTACAGCGTGAAAAGCCACACTGAGGCACTGTGGGCTCCCACCTTTTCCCCCACAAGGTTAAACATTTATTTCAGGGCTGAGACTTGTTTTTGGTCAGAGAGAGAGAGAGAGAGAGGTAAAGCTCCACACTCCTCAGAGCCACCACAGTTTCAGACAGTCATCAATAAGCCATTTCTCTCACCTCTCCAATGTCGTTTGTCTGGCCGGCAGAAACCAATGGGAATCCATTATATTGAGCACTATCCTGATTTCAGTTGGACAGTCGGGCTCACAGTGTCCTGACAGTGACCAATTGAACGCTGAGATACAGTCTCTGCTGTCCAATACAGTTCAAGGAGAATGGAGGGAGATCGGGATTCTTAATTGCTAATAGACTTGGCAGCAGATTCTGTTCTCTATCTTTCCCCAAGCTCTCAGTTTCATATTCCCTTTCATGCATTATACACCAAGTATAATAAGGGCCAGTATAATAAGGGTTAATAATAATGTTTTAACATCAGATAAAGACATATTGTTCACCTTGTTGAGGGGCTGGAAGCAGGAAACAAGTCAGAGATGCAAAACTAGTAGCAAAAAAGTAGGTATTCAGTGTCTTGGACCACAGCACAGAAATATACAACACAGATTATGGAGTGTTAGTTAATGCACCAGTGCTGCTGGTGAAGAAGCAGCTTCCTCTCGTCCCAAACAGTCAGTGTTGTACAGGTTTTACATGAGACCGAGCCGAATTTAAAGTTAAAGGCCAAATTTAACCTCAAAACAAGATGGCTTCCACCAGCCCATAAACAAACAGAGATATTAACAGATAACAAGTAAAATCAGCAGTCCTCAGAGAGCAATATAACCACCAACAGAAATACCTCCAACCATGAGGTTATTTTTTTTTAAACAGGTGATCTAAAAGTGCAAAAACAGGAGAGACACAAACATCCGCCTGAAACAGATTCAAACTAAACAAACTGATGGTGTCATATTACAGCCACATAATGTATCTTGACCAGGGATATCTCATGTATTACTAAAGCCAGGCGCACACTAAAAGATTTTTAAAATCTCAACCGATGTAGAAACTGTGAGAGATCACACACATGACGACAGATAACGTCAGATTGTCACAGTTGTGTTCTTATAGTGTGTGATGTGCAGAGAGAAGACCAACGCAGCCACACCACACACTAACAGATTCACCACTAACAACCAGAGTCTGGACTCAGAGGAAACAAACATGGAGGACGACGACGTCTCTTGTTTGTTGTGCTTCCCCAACAGGATTTCTGATCGCAAATATTCTTCGTTTAATATTTATCAGGGCGGCTCCAATCGTCTTCAGAGCAGATCAGGGAGGGTAAAATCAGTCTGAACACACCTCACACCACAGGAGAATCTGATAAGATCACAACCATCAGATTATCAGACCTGAGGACTTTGATCGGGAGGGGGGTTTTGGTCTTTTGGTGTGTACCCCACTTAAGTAGTCTCCAGGTGTTTGGTTTTTGACCCTCAACTAAGATTTTTCCCGAAAAACATGAATCTGTCTGAACTTTTTTAGAGGTCATGCAGGACTGACAAAAAAAATCTGTATGTGTTTGTTTTCTTTTTCCTGTCTGTTTCTCTAGTGTCATGTTGGATAATGAAATGAACTTTTTCTTTAACCGCCTTGCATGTGGTAGCTGTAAGGATGGTCGCACACGAGAGCTGCGTTTTCTGGCTACAGTTTACTTCCACCAACGAGATCACTCCAGCACGTTTTTAATCGACACCCTCCATACAATGCTCTCTCAATGAAAACAAACTCCAAAACCTGCAGTGCTTTCTGTGTGAAGTGCTGTTGTCAGATCTCCTGGCCTTGCACCCTGATGGAGCTGCAGCAGTTCTGACTAATGAGTCAAGTCGGGCCCACTGGAGCCTGTAAGCTCTCCCCAGGCTTCTGTGCTCGTATGTAATTTGCGCTGTAAACATCTCCCCATCTCTGCTGACCTTTAACACTCCAGCTGGGCTGAAGAAAATATTGCCAAGCAAAAACCATCAGCCTGCCAACTATACCCCGGCCTATACAACTATTAATATCTGAATAACTTCTGTGAAACTATATTTTCTTTTGGTTGTTGAATTGCTAAGTGGGGTCCTGACAGTGTTGGATGATAAATATGTTTTCACTGAATTTCTTCTCACCAATGCTAATGCAACAGAGAGCCACAGAGTCTGTCTGTTTTTTTACTACATGAGTCAGAACAGTATATTTCAGATTTAAGCAGTGACACTTTTTTCATGTGGTTCATATTTACTGTAATTGTCATATTGCACAATGCAACCATTGAAAGTGGTTAAATAAATCAACAGACAGATCAAATTAGCAGCTCAGCAAAGTATTATATCGAGCAGTCATCTGATCCTTTGTGGGTAAAAACATTATTGTGTTTCAGAATCGAGCAGCGTCTGAAACGTGACCCCTCCAACAACTTTCTGATGTCGTAACTTCACCAAACTGACAATCAGACCCACTCCAAACTCCAAACTTCTCTCTCAGGGTCTTTCACGCATTTTTCACATTTATCACATAAAAATGGACACAACCATTTACATCAACGTCGGAACCGGGAGCGACGTCACCTCCGAGTTCACCGTGTTCCAGTTGAGAAGTCAGAAAAACATGGACGCTCACAGGAAAACCTTTGTTGTCGTTGCTCTTTCAGAGAATCAAAATAAATCTGATCCACCTGAAGACACTGAAACACTTCAGAACGTTCTTAAAAAGGAACTTTAAACCATGAACATGAACCGATTCAAACATATCAGGTTGCAGGAAGGGGAACTCAAAGGTCCAATTACCAGCTCTCAACAGCAGCTCTTAGCCTTTGTTCTACTCCTAAACTTCCAACGTAAAGGCAAAGATTACAACCACGCTGCAGGCTCCGTAAGGCTGGTGCATTAAGCTACATGCTAACATGCTAACAGTGACAATTCTAACATGCTGATGTTCAAATACATGGAGATATTTAAACACTAAAAGGAGGATCATAATATTAACGACACTGGAGTGATGAGGAGGTTTGATGACAGGGTAATTGTATCAGCAATGTTATAAATTTCACTTTCTTACATTAGTTTGTTGTTGTTCGACAACTCCTCTAACATTCCCCCTGAGTACAGTCTTTTCTTTTCATCTCCTCCCTCCCTCCCTCTGCTCTCCTTCTTTGCCATCTCTTGACCCATGAGGCAGAAGGACGAATACAAGACCTTGGCAAGAGACATTTGCTGCTTTACTTTCTTTTGTTCCTTTACGGCATCCACTGTGGTTGTTACTCTAACGCCGCTTATGCATTTGTCTTCCCGGTCCTCTCCCTCTTCCCTCTCCCCGCCTCTTCACTTCGCCTCTTTCCCCTCCCTACTCTCCTTTCATCTGCCCTCAGCCCCTGCTGCACATGGGCAAATCTTTCCAAATAATTTCTTCTCCACTTTCCTCCTCTCCTCCTCCTTCCTCCCACTCCGCTCCTCTTCTCGTCTCATTTCGCCTCTTCCTCGCCGACCTCTGCCTGATCCCAGAAACCCGTAGGGGCCACACAACCTTGATATCAGCCTCTGTTTGACACGACTCCTGGGGGGAATGAGTGTACCCACAGAGAGAGAGGGAGGGAAAGAGAAAGAGAGATGGAGGGATGGAGAAGAAGACGAGGGACACCAAGATTCCACTGATACTTTAAACGCCACTGTCTTTGAAACAGATGACTTGCTCTCTGTATCTCAGAGCCCAAGGCGGGAAATGCAGCAACATGACATGACACATAGGTCACACTGCTTCAAGTGGCAATATGTGTTCAGAGCAGATGAACAGAACCAAGAAAAACTCGCTGTTTGAGAGAAGAATAGAATAACCAATTACATTTACTGTTTGCTTTCTTTGGTGCAACCACCAGAAAATGTGGCTCATTTAAAGTCACTCTCACTCATAAGTAGCTAATTTACTCTGTGTTTATTTCCTTTGGCAGCAGAACCAACGACAAGTTTCTTGTAATTCCACTGCACATATGCAGTTTACAAATAATGACTGCCTGAAATCAATCATCCGCTGTTTGGAAATTTACAAAGAATTTTCATATGGCAAAAGCTGTTTTTTTTTTTTTTTTTTTAAACGGCTAAAGTTTCAACTGTTATTTATTGTTTATCAGCTGTAGCTCATTGCCAAACAAGTCTCCAGTTGACTTTTTTAACATTGATGTCTACATGATATCAAGGTTAAAACCAAAGGTGAGTTTTTAATAAAGGCATCACAATCCACTGTCCCATCTACAATATGCCTGTCCTTGGTAAGCTAGAAATAAAGTTGTACAGGCTACAAGCGAGACTCAGCAGTTGATGGTTACTTATCGAATGATTACGCTTTTACGACAGATACAGAAGCCTATTGTTAAAATTTCCTGAATCTCTACTTGTTAACCCTTCATCATAATTGCTGGGGCAGCCCGGGCAGGAGAGGCACCCTGGTGTGGTGTCACGCCGATTACAACTGAACGATTTACCACCATGAGGTCAACATTTAGTTCGTTTGACTGTGAAAATGAAAACAATGAAATCACGATCGTCAACATTATCGAACCGACATTCGGCATTTTGACCCATATCGCATCATCCTTTTTTAATCCGACGGCTTATAAGAGATCAGTTTAAACGCTGTTATTTTGGCTCTGATGCAGCCGCACTCCTCTCTGTCTGTAGTCACTACTCTGTCTCTGAGCATTGTCCCGCCTGACAGCACCATCTGATTGGTTACACGCGAGCCACGGCACAGGTAACAGCCAATCAGCAGTGTGAAAGCTGTGCATGCAAGCTGTGTGCTCACACACACGGCGGAGAGGAGAAAGAGTTTGAACTAAAACAAAGATAAGTGGAAAGATAAATAACATTTCAGTTATATTGGAATTTTGGAAACTTGATTTATCAGAAAACTTTAGGGAGCTATTTATTGTTTGCTTTTGTTTAACTGTATAAGACATGCTGCTGAGCCTGGGAGCCCTGCACTTTTGTTAGAATTTTAAACAAAGATGTTTATTGTCTAAGATTAAAAAACCTTTTAACGTGGTTGCAAATCTGAAAAGCTGTTTAATAAACATATGCTTAAAGGCATTTAAATGAAGTTATGTTGTATTATCCAAAATTTTGACACCAATATTTTCACTTTTACTGCAATGAATATCGCTCCAACATCGGTTATCAGCCTCCTTGACTACACAATATCGTATCGGGTATCGGCCTCAAAACCATATTGGTCTATCTCAACTGTATACCACAAAGTTTCACAGACACTAGAGAGCACCAGAGCACAAAAGTATCTCTTTTCTGATGACAAATAACAACAACACTGCAACCTGAGAGTTGCTACCTATGATCTCTATCTTACATTAATCTTACAGTCCCAGGAATTCTATTTTCTAAATTGAGTCTGAAACCTGAAAACAAAGCCCAGAAAGCATAAAACCTTAAAATCTTATAAAAAGTGGTCTAAAAATATTTTAAAATATGTATAGATTTTGATTATTTTGATTGTTTCCTTTAAAGTTGTATTCAAAATCATATTTCTAGAGCTTCAGCTCAGGTCAGACTTCAGACCTTGATACCACTCATAATCCTTTAAGAGGTTTTACTATTTCAACCAAGTAAAATCTGTTTCGCAATTATTTCTGTAACTGACAGACCTTTGGATGTTTTATGACTGAGAGAATACATTACAACCTGTAGTTACCATTAGACCTATAACGCTTCTTCTGAACGGGCAACAGGTAGATTCGAATTCTTGCAGCAATGACTCATCTCACTGCTGTTACTAACTAGCTGTTGCCAAGGCTAACATCAGCTGCTATGATGTACTTGAAAATATGTTGTACTACTAGTTGGATTAATTGATTATCTGATCAACTATTTTAACAATTAATTAACTTGTTTTACATTTTTTTCAGGTAAATCAGAGAAAACTTTTCCACTACATCATCATGAGCCAGTTTTATTAACCAAATACATTTTACAGCTGACACATTTGATTTTGTTTGAAACGCAAGGAAACCAGTACAATGGGAACCTAGTTTAGAGTGGTTTTTGTTTGTTTGTGTTTGTTTTGTTTTGTTATTTATAAACGAAGGAAATCATATACATTTACATCTATTAAGTGAAATGTTACAAGTGTGTAAAGTAAGAACAACAGATAGATGCAAGAAAATGCAGTTTTTTTTATTATTTTTTTATTTTTGTTTCTTTGTTTTTTTTTGTTTGTTTGTTTTTTTGGGTGGGGTGTGGGGGTGGGGGAGTGGTTTTGCATTGTTTTGTTGTTTTTGTAATCCCTCTGTTCACCCCTGAAGGAGATGTAATTGAATTAATTGTTTTCATAGCAGAGTTTTTGGCTGAAAATAACAAGTGAACCTCTGGGGAACACCTGCACATTTCCTGCAACAAGTCAAATTAGACCCAAGAGTCTACCATTTACATGCAACTTACGTCAAGCGGCAAGGAAAAATTCCTTGAGTAGAACTGGCTCATAGGGCTTATCTGTTTTGGCCGGCCTCACGTCCATGAATAAGATCAATTTCTTACAGTGGGTGTGATGGGAGGGGAGGCAGCTATTCGTCGCTGGTGGATGCGGGCACCGCTGGCCTTCTTCCACCTTTGTGGTTTCCGCAGCCCAGGAAGAAGCAAGTGAACTTCAAAGGTTGATTTGGGCTGCCTCAGTCTCTTCTGCTTGGGGTAGGTCATTCCCATGTTCCTCAGGTTGCCCTTCCTCACCTGAGCTCCATGAGAGCTGAACAGTTACCTGAGCTCTCAGGTTCAATCTGCAGAGCGCCCTTCATCCTCTTCATCTTTTTGGACAAGGGTTCAGTCTTCTTTAAGACCCATTACTGTCTCTTGCTTTTGCTGAAGTTCAGCTGCGAACTTCGCCTCGATGTTCTGTGTAGTTCGTATGTGTGAGGTTCTACTGCCTGTTTCTCCAGCTGAGATCAGCTGCAAACCTGGTTCGCTGATGCTCAGTTCAGAGTTACAGCCAGGTTTTCTTGCTTCTCCAAGTGGAGCTCTGACATCAGCTTGTCTTGACCAAGTTTCAGTGTGTCCCTGAGAACTACATATTCTCTTTCTGTTTTGAGCTCAGCAGCGAGCTTTTCCAGGCTGGAGCTTAAGTTGGTTCTGGAGAACTTCGTTGTTCTCTTTCCGTTTTGAGCTCAGTGAGCTTTCCCTGCCTGGGCTTGCTGGTTCTGGAGAATTCTCGTTGTCTTCCTTTCTTGTTTTGAGCTCAGCAGCGAGCTTTCCAGGCTGAGCTAAGTTGTTCTGGAGAACTTTGTTGTTCTCTTTCTCTGTTTTGAGCTCAGCAGCGAGCTTTTCATATTGAGATCTGCCCATCCTGAACCTTGTTGTTCTCTGTCTGCAGGTTGGTGTTACACTTCTTGGTAGAGCTTTAGCTCATCCTGAGCCTTGATCAGATCTTTGTGAGCCTGCAGCTCAGTTACTGAACTTTTCCTCATTGGATTATGTGCGCCTACTCTCACTCTTCTGGCAATCCTGTTGGAGGTCTCTTTTCTCCTCTTAATGTCACTTCCTGACCTGTGAAGCAATATTTGAGGCGTTGAGAGTTTCTTAAGCGCTACTATAGTTCTGCAGCCTCTTAAGCTCTTTTTTGGCTTCTTTTTCTCTTATTAATGAATAATTCCTTAAGATGTTTTTTGTTGATAAAGGTTGTTTCGCGTCCTCCAACCTTGGCTAACCTGTACTCGTTGTATCTCATGCTCAACTTGTTTTGAAGATGGACAAATGTGTGTTTGGAGTGAGTTGTATATCTAGTATTCAAGTATCGCCGGTGGTTCAGGCACCATCCTGCTTTTGAGAAGTAGAGGTTTCGCCATTCTTAGAAGAAGAATCAGGATTTGTTGTTCGAAAATGCAGTTTCTGAAAGTTCCTCTGAAATCAGTGTCTCAGTAAAAGTTTGTTGTTCTTTTCTCACGGTAGTTCTTGTAAGATTTGAATTTGATTCAGTCTTCTGACCAGAGTGCCTAGTTAAAGAAGTCTTGATGACAACAAATGACCCCATCATATGTTTAAGACATCATCAATGAATGATGCATTGCTGTTTTGATTTTTGAACATTCCATCTTTTTGAGTCGCTTTACGCTCAACATTCTTTTGATTCAAATGTAAACAAAACTGTCCCACTATCAACATTCAAAACAGGTTTAAAACCTGATGTTAACCAAACTGATCATTGCGGGTGAACGCAACAATTTCACACAGCACTGTTTAATGATCAGGAATCACAAAATGCAAATTTTATGGGTTCAAATTCATAAAATCCCGTATTAAAAAGCATGGATTCACCTAATACAATTCAAACTTGTGAGCTGTGTGTTATATTAGGAAATCACCTGATTCTCAGGGCTTGATATCTACTTTTCTCCTGTGCTCCTAAGCTGAAAAAAATTCTAGGAACTTAAGGGGAGCAATGAAAATAAAATAACCATCACATCATCAAATTAATATGTAGTAGTCCTATTAGCACTTAGTAGAGCTGGCATGTTCCCATTGCAGCCTTTTACACTGTTGAGGGGTAATCTTGTCCCATCTTTTTCTGGAATTACTGCTTTAATTTTCTAAATTCTTTGGTTTACAGACCTTTGATAATCCACCACAGATTTTCACGAATATGTCCAGGAATTGAGCTGGCCACTCTAAGACCTGGATACAGTGCCCCTGCAGCCTGAGTCTCTACTGGCTCTGGATGTGTGTGGCAAGGCATTATCTTTGTTGAAACATCCACTTTGACTTCACGGAACAGTGCACTGCAGAAGGGGAGCATGGGAGTTTTGAGAAAGGCACATTTGGCAGAGTTCAATGTGCCATCACAGACAGTGAGATGACCAACACCAGCAGCACTCATGCATCCTCAAACATGATACACTGTCTCCACCATGCTTGACAGTAGGTACTGCATTGCTGGAGATAATACCGCCTGGCCTTCATGTACTCCTCACATTATTATCAGGAGGAAGATAAAGCTGGAAACTGACCATCTGACCACAGAGAATCTTCTTCCAATTCCTGGCTGTCCAGTTCTTGTGTGCTTGGGGCCCAACGACGCTGAGCTAACCTCTGTCTCTCATTGATCAGGGGCTTTGACAGCCTTGTAGGACCCAATATGATCTAAAAAGTCGCAACGTGACAGTGCAGGTGGAACACTGACACCAGTTTGTTTCTTGACCACTGCTGCTGAAGCTCCTGTGATGTCATTCGTGGTTTTCCTGGATCAGATGTGGTCATTTTTGGTGAAGAAAACCCTGGACGCAGATCTTGGTTTGTCTTCCGCTGTTGGTTCGCTCTGTATTTTGCAGAGTGTATTCAATTGCTGAAGGAGCACCTGCACTTCCTGGATATTCATGCAGCTGTACCCTTCCTGGCTGAGAATCTCTATCTTCACAGGCGTGTTTCCTGCATTAGGTTCCTTGTTTTAGCTTATTTTGTCTCTAAAGAACTTCTCAAACAAAGTTGGCTTTATATAGACACGAAGCATGGCAACAAAAAGCACGACCTTCATTAGTGGATTGGTACCAAATGATTCAATACTCAAAATTTCTTATGTATTTTTATGGAACCAATCAATTAAAGTTTTAACATTACTTTTAAGATTTGTTTAGTATTTTACAGACTGTACTAAAAGAAATAGCATTTGAAGACCTAAGAGTGATTCTTCATAAATGCATGGGGTGTCTGAAAACGTTTCCACCACTGTATGACTACTAAAAACCTCGCCGGAGACGCCCATAGTCTGAGGAGACTTCATGAGGTCTGTGTTGATTATTGTGTAGCTGGTTAATCCCTGCATCAATTACCTGCCACTTTCTGGGTTCAGGTCACACAGAGTTTCACATGTCCACCAGATGCACAGTGTGAGTTTGAGTTTTGAGCTAAGTGTATTAACAAAATGAATAAAATGATAAATTATGTGAAAACTATAAATATTATGCAGTTTTAATCATGTTAAACGATGTGTTTGCATATTTTAACATATTCTAATGTTCAACACAATGCAAAAACATTGAACCTCACTCCTGACTTGTTAGCCTCAGCCACTACTGCTAGCATGTGTTAATACTTCTTTTCTGGCAAAGCCATTCATCATCACTGCAGAAGAGAAGCAAACAGTTGATTCACAGCCAAAACAGACACTGCAGATGAATTATTTTCAAGAACGTAAGTCACAGTAACAGTATGAATTGTAGTTGAATATAGCTAGCAATGCATGATGTCCAATCTAGTGATGATGATTAATCATTTTAACTGAATTTCCAGTACAGGGTCTTGAGGATAAGCAGGCAGAGCTAAAAAAAGCCAATTTCTAAGCCTAAATATTTAATTGCAGGGAAGAAGGGAAATGATCCTGTACAGATAAAGATTAATTGCTGTGTAATGAATTACAAATGAAATTGCTCCTTGCACTTTTTGTTAGAATTTAAAACAAAGATGTTTATTGTCTAAGATTAAAAACCTTTAACATGTTGCAAATCTGAAAAGCTGTTTAATAAACATATGCTTAAAGGCATTTAAATGAAGTTAAGTGTTGGAGTTTGTATTATTCTCCAAATTTTGACACCAATATTTTCACTTTACTGCAAAATGAATATCGGCCTCAAATATCGTTATCGGCATCCTTGACTACTAATAATTGCATCGGTCTCAGCCCCAAAACCATATTGGCTCATCTTCAGACTAAAGAGTTCTTTTGAGAAACATTCTGCTTCAATTAAGTTTAGATTTTTCATTTTGTCCTTGTGTAGGAACGTGAGCTTTGGACTGAGTCTTTAAAAGACAGTGTATTCCTTTGTATGATAATTACAAGAGGAACCTGACAGTCTTGTTTTCTGCTCGAAAACATTGAAAAGATTCTCACAGACATTTGATGAAATACAGGGTGAAAATGTAATAAAAAAACCAGAGCAACATTAGATCAGTATGTGAAATTGGTTGGGATTTCTGTTGCAGTCAGCAGCCTGGAGGCAATATTGCATTTTTTGATCTCCTACATAAAACATGGTTTAGGTGTTATTTAAACCTCTTTTCATGCAGTCCTAACTTTCAACTCTATGAGAATGTTATTATGTTTCAATTCATCGCTTTGGTTTTTCGAGGCCAGAAACCGATGCCAAACTTAATGCAGTTTTATAACAACAGCACAGCGTAGGAATATCAGACCATTTTACTTCACCTCAGGTATGTTGTTGTTGAATGACAGCCAAGTGAAGCACCAGGTCAGAGCTTAGGAGCAGATGTGAAGAACCTGTGAGAAGGTAAAGTGAGGAATCTTACTCGCTCAATGACAAAGCTACATCATTCAGATGAATTACAAACAGGGTACGCTTTTTAAAGGTCAGCGTCGACAATGCACTAGTCTCATGACGCGCGAGCAACTGACCTCGAGTCAGTGTTGAAGCACACTTGTCCTTGAGTTTTATCTCAGATATATTATCACTCTTGAACACACAAAACATCGTGGTGCAGATTTGCAGATTCACAGGTCAAAAATATGTCGAGAGGTATAAATACACCTGTAGGTTAAACAGGGCTGGGAGGCTTTTTACAAAAATAATTACCTTTTGTTTCAAAAAGATTTCATTCACTGCTAACATGCTACTGATTAATGAGTAAAACTGAACCCAATTGCAAAATGGCACCCAATTCTGTCCTATGACTCAATTCACAGCTTCTACTAACAGTTTCTTTTCTAATGATAAACGCCCACCACTAAGCTCCAACTGGTCATTTCCATTTAGCTCTGAGTTTCTACAAAAGCCTTCTTCCTAGAAAGTTAGTGATAGTTTGAAAGAGCGTGAGTAGAAACACAACGAGGCTGTAAAGGTGGACTGGGTGAGAGATGCTTTCATGTTAACGCCCCCGACAACTCCTGTAGTCTCATTTAGACACTCAAGAAGGCAACCGCCTTTTTAAGACACGAAAGCTTCAAACATCAGGAGTGGGGGATTTACTGACCATTTTATGTCGGAGAATAAAAACCTGAAAAATGTCTTGAGCTTGTAAGAAACCACATGATCTTATTTCAGACATTTAACCAGAAATACCGATTTTTGATTAGGCGAACAGGAAGTGCTAACATGCTAACTCACTCCGGTTTTAGGATCAGTCCTGCAGGACTCTATTAAACTAGCCTAACTTTTTTCTAGTCACATCAACCACTCAAAGTGATTTTTCACTGAAGGTCACCTTTGCCCATTCACACACTGATGGTACACCATCGAAGCAGTCTGGGGTTCAGTATCTTCCCAACGAAACATCGACATACATTGTCTAATCTGCTGCTGTAATTTATCATCTTATCCGTTATGATAACTTGAAAACATTTAAGTATAAACAGTAGCTCTGTTGAATTATTTCAAGAATTTAAAACGTACACCGACACACCGGTGAAGGAGGCGGATAACAGACAAAACAGAGGTTTGAGTGACCTCTTCATTAAAGCAGCTAAGCTAAGCTACTCCCCAGCATTGTTGTGAAACGTAATGCCTATCAGACATGACCATTACCATCTTATCTGTTGTCTTGAGAAAACACTGACTTACCCCACACACACACACACACACACACACACACACACACACACACACACTGGGACACTTGGGACAAGAGAGGAAATAACGACCACCACCTCTCACACACAAACCGTTAAAACACATAAATACGTATATGTATGTATGAAAACAAAGGCACAAGTTAACAGATCTTTACTGGCACATGCAACACAGAAAAACACACACACACACACACACACACACAGGCTGGCAGAGCAATGTGTTGCTTGGCATTCTGCAAATGTCAGAAGGATAGTGTTCACAAATGCAGCCAGGCACCTGGGAGATTACATTTTATCAACATACAAATGAGCACTGCTTCATACTACACTGGGCACTGTGACAGAATACTAACCATGTCTGAGATGATAGGAAAATGGCTGTGACATTGAATTGTGGTGCCCTCGCATGAGTGTGAGTGTGTGAGTGTGTGCACCTTGCTGTGTATGTTGTTTTTGCAACTTTGTGTGTAGATGCTTGTGTGTGTGTGTGTGTGTGTGTGTGTGTGTGTGGTATTAAATCATTGGAGCTGTGATGTTGATGTTTGTTGCCTGCAGTGTCAACGTTGCTGAATATGAAAAGAGAATAATCACAGAGGGAGACACTGACGCTCGCCAGCATTTATTCTGTCTCCAGTCCAGAGACTTCAGATTAAACTCAAATGGCTGCAGGACAACACATGTTATTAACCTAATCTTAACACTCCAAATACAGAAGCATAGCAAACTACTCACATTTAATAAAGCCAGGTCATTTATTTTTCCAGTACAATATAACATGGCTGGAGCAGCTCCTGTCGCCTTACATTATATTCTCCGGCAACCAGGGACCATGGTTCACAGAGTCCTGCTTTTGTCATTAAAGGAATGATTAATATTTAGAATTTCAAAGTTCTCTGTTGTACAATACCTTCATGAATCTCACTGAAAAGTCACAGTTATATAGTTCCAGTTAAAAGCCACCTTTTGATCAAGTTACACAACAAAATGACACAATGAACCATTTAACCACAAAACGATGAACCAAAACAGTAAAACTAAAGCCCTGAAAAGGTTTCAACACATAAAAACACAATTTCACATCCAGGTCTGGTTAATCGCCAGGAGCCTAAATCGGCAGTTTCTATGGGAGTTTTGAACTGGCGGCTCATCGCAAAGCTAGTATAAACTAGTGACGCTTAACCGCTATGCTAGCGGGAGGTATTTAATAACAATATAGATGTAACTCACCACTGAGTGCAGAGGGTTTAATAAAGAGCCTGTGAGGGCGTGAGTGTTCAGGTGTCTGAGGAAGAGGAAGCGAAGAGGAAGCAGAAGTGACCGTGACTTCGAAACGGATACTTCAGGAGTGGTCCGGCCTGGCTGACCTGTAACCCGGTTAAATTAGGAGTTAGCCTTCCCGATCTGGGGTAAACCTGAACACAACCAGGAAACATGTAATGCAGAGAAGAATAAAAGGCTGAAATTGAAATTTGCTAAATAAAAAACCCCATTCCTTTTGCTGAGGTGTTGCTGCTTCCATGGCAACTGGAAAACAAGTCACATGACGCATCTCAGAGTGGCATGGCTTCCTGTCTGTCCCTCACCACTTTGATCCAGACTGAAATACTCTGTCAAATATTTGGAGGATTTAGACATTTTCCAAACATTTTGTCCCTGAGGGTAAACTGACAACATTCCCATCAACCTCCATTTTGTTGAGCTTTTGTGCAGGAGGCAGGGCCGCAAGACTGTTTAAACTGCAAAACATATGTGAAGAAACTGGGAACAGGTGAGAGTGGCTCAAGAGATGTTGTATTTAAAGAACAGGAAGTTGAGGTGAAAATTAAGATGGATAATCAGGAGGGAGGAGGTAGAGAGAGAGACGAGCAGTAATATTTACTCACTGAATTGTTGTGAAGGTTAAATCGTGTGAAAGTTAATGGATTGATGACGAGCTCAGAGAGATGCTATCCTCAGATGCTTTATTGGCGTGAGCCGTGTCAGGTTTGACTCAACTCATGAAACAGATGAGATATTGATGCTGCACGTGCTCAAGCTATTTCACAGGTATCAATGATTTATTCCTCTCTATCATACACTCAAATATCTATCTGTACATCTCTCCTTGTGTGTGAGTGTGTGGGGCTATTTATTTTCCCATCAATATGTAAAGTATTAATAATATGAGTAAGGCCTCTCAAGTCATTGATGCAAAGACGCAGCTTATACAGAGGATGTCCCAGATATAAAGATGAGAGGATTCATCTCACCACTCTTTTTTGTATGTTGGTATTGATGAGTGACAGCATCACAGTAAAAAATCACTCTTGATTATGACGGCAAAACAGGAGAGAGGCCCAACGTATATTACCCATGATCCTCTTCTCTCCTTCTGGAGCAGGCGTTCTGTAACAACAAACTCACTAACTCATTTCTAACCTTGATATCCGCGCCAGTTTCCGATATCAGGAGATGAACGCTGGTTTTTAACTGATGTACAGAAGTTCAGTTTACCTGAACTCTGTCTGAGTCCAGCAGTTTAAACTGTTGACTATCACTCAGCTGTGAGGAGATCGACCTGAAAACCACAGTTACACAGAGACACAACAGC